>JAVQJF010016748.1:0-11656 GCA_036023855.1 Gadopsis marmoratus | reverse complement strand
ACCCCACTAGAGCACTGCGCTCCCAGAATGCAGGGCTCCTTGTGGTTCCTAGAGTCTCTAAAAGTAGAATGGGAGCCAGAGCCTTCAGCTATCAAGCTCCTCTCCTGTGGAACCAGCTCTCAGTCTGTGTACGGGAGGCAGACACCCTCCTCACATTTAAGAGTAGGCTTAAGACTTTCCTCATTGATAAAGCTTATAGCAGGGCTGACTCAGGTGAGCCCTGAGCCCCCCCTTAGTTATGCTGCTATAGGACTAGAGTGCCAGGAGACTTCCCATGATGCACTGAGATCCTCTCTCCTCTTCTCTCTCTCCATCTGTACGCACTCTTATCCCATTAATACTTATTACTAACTCAACCGCTTCCCTTTCTCTCTCCTTCTGCTGTTGGAGTGTTGTCTCACTATACCCCCCCCCCCCCTTCTCTTCCCCTGTCTCTGTCTTTTTCAACCCAAATGGTTGAGGCAGATGACTGCCCACCCAGAGCCTGGTTCTGCTGGAGGTTTCTGCCTATTAAAAGGGAGTTTTTCCTTGCCACTGTCACCTAGTGCTGCTCATGGTGGGAATTGTTGGGTGTCTGTACATATAGTCCTGCTCTATATGAAAAACTGCCATGAGATAACTCTGTTATGATATGGTGCTATATAAATAAAATGGAATTGAATTGAATTAACAGGCCTCTCTGACTCTCTGCTGAGGGGTTTTATTTATAAGGACTATGAGAAAATCTTAATAATTCAAATTAAGAGTTTAAACCCGCTATAAGCCTACTGTAGCCAAATAATGACCCAGAAGAGGCACCTTGTGTTTCCAATGCACCCCAGCGTGAGATCCGGGAGGGGGGGGGTCGGTCATAGGTGCGGTAAAGTTGTGTTGCACGAGGAAGTGATGGATGGGACTGGACGTGGCCACAGCAACAGTGTTACAGCGATATTATCAGCAGAAATGGCAGTGAAAGCAGTGACACGCTGCATTCTTGTAAACTGCGTCAACAACAGATAGTGCGTAATCTCGGTGCGCGTCTGCTGCGTCCAGACAAGAAAAGACAAACACCAAAACTGCCTGTGGAATGTGAAACGCACCATATGATATAGTCACGGAGAGAGAGGGAGTGAGAGAGAAAGAGACATAGGAGGCTAGCTAGAACGAAACTCACGGTGGCCGAGGTCAGGCTGCTGTCTGTGAGCGTGAGGTGGTGCGGTTCCCATCTCCGCAGGAACTTGGAGGTGAGGATCTTGCTGAGGAAGGTGCGGGGGTGTTTGACCACGCACACCTGGATGTCCCCCTCGTGGAGCAGCTTGTATCGCATCCCGCTGCTGCTGCAGTGGTGCAGGGACCTCTTGCATGGCCCTGCGCCCAGCTTGGTGTTATTATTCCCCTCTGACATCTCCCCCAGCAGAGGCTTGTTCTCCTCGCACTGATAAAACTGGTTGTTGTGTAGCTCGTTGCCCCCCCCGCCACCGCTGCTGTTGAAATCCATAGTTAAGTAATCCAACAGTTTATTGTTTTAGCCTGCTCTCAGGGAGGGGAGACTGAACGCGTCGCCACGATACAAGAATCCTACATGTATATGAAAAATAGAAATGGATAAGGTCGTTCGGATCAAGCTGGGGGGATGGGGGGTGTGTGGTACCTACCTACCAACCGCTATAACACGACCTCTGTTACTATAGACACAGCCGAGACAGGCGCAGAAATGCCACCAAACAGTGTTTTATGGCAGGATATCCCGACGGGGGAAGGTTTTTATGATACTGTGCAAATAATCCACCATTTTCCTCCCCGCACAATGCCCCGTGAATTGTCTCCACGGAGCGCGTCTCGCCGCCCCCCCCCCCCCCCGCCTCCAACGAGCTATTCAATATGTTAGGGCCATGGCCTTATCCATTTCGTCCGCCGCGGTGCGAAACAGAATAATCCACAGCGAGGGACGCGTGGGAATAATGAGAAAACGGGCAAAATATCCAATGGCGGCAGCTCTAGGATCTTCCGTGGGGTTTTGTGGTCACTACAGGCTCACTGGCACGGTTTCCTTTTATTCAGTCTTTTCCCCCTATCTTGGTGTGAAGCAGCCAGCGCTCTCCGGCAGCGCCGATTGGTCCCCGCTCGTTCATGTGATAGCGGACTGACGTCAATGGGGAGGCGAGCGGATGAGCCGTGTGTCTTTTGCGCTTGGCTGCCGAGGGCGCGCGTTCCCCCCTCCCCCTCACCTCCGCCCCTCCCCCCCTGCGCGCAAAACAACAAAGTGAGTAGGGCGCAGGAACTTCATGTGAATTCACCCCCCCCCTTTAACTGGAAATGATGTAAATTGTCAACATCCACATTTTTTTTCCAGAGAAGGATACAAGAGAAGACAATTATTGTTCACGAATCAACATGGGGGCGAGGTTATTAAGAGAGAAGAACTCCTGCAGGAGTTATTAATGTTCTTTTTACCGAAAATCGTTGCAAGAACCTATTGAATTTGTACGAGTTATTATTTTTATTACGTGTTTCGACTAAAAAATTAGGTGCTAGGGGTGCTCAAAACCTCATGGAAATGTGAACACACGTCAGGCTTGGGTTGGGAGCGTGGGGAGAGGAGGTGAATAGCGCCACCTACAGTTTTCATAACAAAAGCCCCCCCTTTTCCCATTCACCTACATGCACCAATGCATGTATCATGTACAGACTTAGAAACAAGCCTATTGGACCTCTACCGTACACCCAACAGGAGTCAGTTAAATTGCATAAACCTTGGATTTTTTGTGCATTTTATGTCATTTCGGGGGGTTGTACTTTGCAGAACTCATTCTACAGATTTTATCACATCGACTTCAAATTTGGGTTGTGCCATCTAAAGACCTTTGCTATGAAAAGTAATTTGAACCATGGTAGAATATTGAAGCCATCTATATGCTAATTTTCATCTACAGTCATAGCGCCACCTAGTGACAACAGGAAATGACAGGCTATGTAGTCTGACATGCTGCTCCTACTGGGTTCAGCAGAACGACCTCAAATTTGGCCAGTAAAGCCTTAAGACCTTGATGATGCTTCACAGTGAAAATTGTGAGATTTAACTGAAGGGGCGTGGTCGCTATGTGGCGGCCTCAAGACACGTAGGGGTCAAAATTGAATCAAAGTCATAGCGCCACTTAGTGACAACAGGAGGTTAGAGGCCCTATACGTTTAATCAGTGCCCCTAGCAGGTTAACAAGATCCACCTCAGATTTGGCCAGACTTAAGACAGTGATGATGCCTTACCATAAGGATTGTGAGTTTTATATATGTAATATAATAATAGTAATACTAATAAGAGCAATAACAATAGTAGCAGCGGCTGTTGAGCAGGAGCATGGGTTTGATCCAGATTACAGCTCTGGAGGCAGAAATACCCGCAGAAAGCAACAGAAAGAGAGAAAGCACACAACTATGGGAAAGGGAAGCAGTCGAGTTAGTAACAACCATTAATAGGATAAGAATGCCTACAGATGGAGAGGGAGAGGAGGAGAGAGGAGCTCAGTGCATCATGGTAAGTCTCCTAGCAATCTAGGCCTATAGCAGCATAATTAAGGGGTGGTTCAGGGCTCACCTGAGTCAGCCCGGCTATAAACTTTATCAAAGAGGAAAGTCTTATGCTTACTCTTAAATGTGAGGAGGGTGTCTGCCTCCCGTACACAGACTGGAAGCTGGTTCCACAGGAGAGGAGCTTGACAGTTGAAGGCTCTGGCTCCCATTATACTTTTAGAGACTCTAGGAACCACAAGGAGCCCTGCAGTGCTCTAGTGGGGTAATAGGGTACTATGAGCTCTTTAAGATATGATGGTGCCTAACCATTAAGGGCTTTATAGTTGAGGAGATTGCACACACAATATTATTAAAGTTAAAACAAACACATGAAATTTACAAAACACATCTATAGCCCACATAGAGCTTTCCTCTATTGCCTCCATATGGTCAGATTCCTAACACAAGATAAGTATTTAGTGCCATGAAGTTTGCGGTGGCTATTCCTGGTCCCCAGTGGATGAACCTTATGGATTTTGGTGATCCTATAACTTAAAGCCAAAATTTCCACATGCCTGAGATATTGCACAATAGAGTGATTGCCATGACCTTTGTTGAATACAGGCATGCTCTCCAGAGGAAAAATCCCCCCCTCTTGCCACCACCAACACCAAGACTAAAAGCAGCATCAATATGTTTTTTGTTCTGTCAGAATATTTATATTATAGTGTGTAATGAACATTACAGCCTCTAGGGACAATTAGCTGGCTTTATCTGTCTTACTAGTTTCTATAATCAATTCCACCATATCAGATTTGGACTCAGGTAGGCTGAGAGGCACATCTTGCCACACCTTGGTAGAGATCTGTTGTCTTTGAGTGTTAGCTTTAGGGATGGCTCTTTAAGAGGAAGGCATGACTTCAGGGCCTTGTATTGTTCAACATCCGCCCTGCTGAGGCAGAAACATGAGGCTCATGTTTCCATCTACTCATGAGCTGAGTTGTCTTGCTATACTATTTATCCGATTGGTTTAATGTGTCCCAGGTTGTTGTTTTAAGTTGCATCACTGACTGATTAACAAAATCCCATCAGCATTTTGAACACTTTTCAATCATTCAGAAATTCATCCTGCCAACATTTAAACAACATATCTTGTTTTATCTGGACGATACACCCCTCTGTACAGCATAAAAGACCCTCATCATGTTTTTGTATGCTAAGCTTCACTCTTCTTACTTTACCAAGATGTACAGTATATGGAGCTTTAAATATATCAGGACAACATGACATATTTAAAAAATTGGAACGTGGAAAAGAACATTCTCACCCGGCAGGTCAGTCAGGGTTGTGTCCAGATGCTTCTAACATAATCAGGTGGCAGTTCAGAAACTTAGGTTATTGATGAATATCTAAGAACATACTATAGTAACCTGAAGGAAATGTGCTTGAAGTTTAGGGTGTAAATGAGAGATAGAAAGCCCAGTGTTTTGTTGGAATGTTTTAATTAAACGAGGTAAAAACATCAGCTTAATCAGCTAAGTGACTGTGTCCAATTGTGTGTTTGCATGGGTGCTATATCTTGAGTACCTAATGTAGTACCAGAAGGATCTATCAGAGGCACTTTCCCACCAAAAGACCAGAAACTAAAATGTTGAGCTGAATGTGTAGAAATCTTCCGATGGTTGATGGTTGTGTAATATAATGTAACAAGTACGGACCCCCAAAGTATTCATTATTAAATAAATAAATAATAAGCAAGGTGCTTATCTCAAACTAGCTTAAAGGGGCTACCACTCAGTTGTTTCAGACACTGCTTAACGGTTGTATGTTTACACACTCATCAAAAATCACACAAAAATCCACAATAAGACCTGTGCCTAAAGTCTTTTAAAGATTTTAGATCAGTTGCACTAACTCCACTTTTAGTTAAGCATATGAAGAAAGTAGTCAGCATCCATGTAAGGCCCTCTATAGGAAATCAACTCAAACCCATACATATTTGCTTACAAATTACACAGGGGGACAGAGGACATGACTCTATACTATAGGGGTTGTACAACAGCCAAAATCATTTGCATGAGAGAGTGTCCACTGAGAAAGAAAGTGTGAATTGCTACGTAGATTTTTATGTAAAACATTTTAAAAGTATTTTCTCAATGCTGTATGCAGCACAAACTAAATTCCATTTGACTTTCAGTGTAGTGGGGTGGTGGCACATGGGGGCAGCCTGGACATGAGGGAAATAACTATTTCCATAATTCCATAATTGCAACCTGAAAAGTGCACGTCTGTCTGGTCAAATGTGGCTTATATCTTATAAACATAAGGGACAATATCGTCAGGTGGAAAATATTCTGCTTGATGACATCATTGTTTTGAAACTCCCGGAAGGATGAGCCAGAGGGAGCGGGGCTGTAGACACACAGGTGAGTGTTGGGGCAGAGCAGCAAGGTGCAACAGGCTGAACTGACGAGGACCAGAGGCTTCACAGCATCCCATCTCAAGGGTTCCAACTCACAACAACAACTGCCGCTGTGTCACCTTTGAGGTCTCCACGTGTTCCCGTTGGGACATCCTGCAGTTCTCCTGAAGCCTCTTTTCTTTGGTTCCGCCCACAGTCCCCCATCAGCAGACTCCTTCTTGGTGCAATACCAGTGGCACTCCAGCTAGTACTGTTCTGGAAACAAGTTACAACATGCTGAACAGCCCGTCAGCAGACTATCTGCTGTTGTGTCAATAGTCAATAAAAGCCAATAGGGAAGGAAATAATGAACAAGAATATAATGTGTCACAGAGCCTGACTGATGTACTGATTTGGCAGTAATGGAAATTACTTTATTAAATATCTGATGACATTAAATCAGGGCTGGAAATCCATAACAAACATTGTTAAATAGTATTTTTTAACCTGTGTATTGAAGTTGTATGTGAGCAATTCAGATTTAATTCTCATGTACAACAACATCAATGGACCGGATACAATTTGATTACATAATGTATTTATTATAGAACTGATAAATACAACACTCTTTAATGCCCATTAATACCCATTAATGCTTGTTACTAACTCAAATGCATCCCTTTCTCTCCCCCCCTCTCTCTCTGTCTCTCTCTCTCCTTCTGCTGCTGTCTGCGAGTGTTTCTGCCTCCGGAGCTGTGGAGTCTGGATCGGCAGTCTGCTCTTGCTCAGCAGCCGCTGCTGCTACTACTGTTACTGCTCTTGTTATTAGTATTACTATTACTGTATTGCAATTACTATTATTTTTATAAATGTTAACATCAGTACCATTGTAACTACCATTGCTTTACATATGTGAAACTGTATCTTCATGTCCTGCAGCCACAGGGCAAGGACTGAGAGACTCAAGAGGAGCTTCCATCCTCACACAATCAGACTCCTAAATAATGACACAGACTGGACTACCTGCAAACGCTCCCTGAACTATGCCCCCACCTCTACCCCTCATGCACACCCCCTCTCCAACTCTCAGTGACAGTTCTCTTTCTATACACCCTCACACATTGGTATCTTGCACTATGTACGCAACCTTATGACATACATTATATGTGTATATATGTGTGTATGTATGTATGCGTGTGTGTGTGTGTGTGTGAGTGTGTATATATGTGTGTATGTATATATGTGTGTGTATGTGTATATATGTGTGTATGTGTATATATGTATATATATATGTGTGTATATATATATATATATATTTATATATATACATGCTGCTCTAATCAATAAAAGATTGTAGTTTTATAGGGCTGATTGTGCAGTCACTACCACGAACACTTGTAATATCTTGGACATGTTTGTCATTATAAGTGATTTTGAAGGATAATAGAAAACAGCTTGACAACTTGATAATTTTAAAATAAAATCAGTCCAAGAATAGAGGATTTAAAGCAAGCCTATGTAACTTACAGCAGTCTCTGAGGCCACATAAGGCAATTACAGGACAATGGTAAATGCTAAAACATAGCACAACAGTAGCGCAAGCTGTCAACCCACATAGAGACAGAGCACATTTAGTCTCACCCACACTGGAGGGGGGAACAATTAGTCGCTCTCCATTGACTTTGTATTGTGTGAAGGTGCCTCCTTGTCACTTTGGTCTGCTAGCAAACAACAGAAACATGCCTAAAAGCTGCATGGTGGTGGGACTACCAACAGCATACAGAACCCAGAACTAAGTTTTTACAAGCTGCCAAACCCAAAAACTGAGAGTTTAAGAATTCAAAATTGGATCCAGATGCTAGGCATCAGCAGGAAGAATGGGAACACTGGGGGATCCTGACACTATGTGCTTTGATTCTTATTAAATAAGTTATAGTTTCTAATTTTGACAAATTGTTGAGGTTGAAGCTAACTAATCTATACAAGGCCTGCATTTGATCTTTGTTTGGTTAAATAATTATCTTACCTGGTGATTTGACCAAAATGAAGTATTACACTTCTGGCCATTCAGTGGGATAATTTCTCCAAGGAAAGCAAGGTAAGGAGAAGAAGGGCACTGAGACAGACCCACAATATTGAGTTTGTCCTCTCTGGTACACATAGGGTGCTAAAATAATCCTTTGACATGCTGACATGTAATGTTTTTAGCTAGCTACAGGCATTCTGTTAGCATTTCAGATCTTGGTTGTGGATTCTTTTGTATGATGCGTTGCACTCTGTGTTTCCTAACATTAGCCAACATAAGCACCTGGTCATTCCAGACTAAGTAAGGCTGTACACCAAAATCTGTAAGTGTATTAAACTGAGCAACAGTGTGGTTTTATTACTTATGAATTAAACTTTTAATTTGTAAGACTGTGTTATGCATTCTTTCCAAAGTTACATAGCTTTAATTATCAAAGTGGACATTTTAGACCATGATGAGCAAATCATCTGAAATTATGACACATGTAGACTCACAGAAAATGTTTCTTTTCCCTAGTGTCCAGTGAGGAACATTCACCATATGACTGATATGACTGATTTCTGCACTGTACTACACAGCTGACTACTGATTAAAAGACATCTAATCAGTCAAACACTCAGTTATTCCAATCGATACATTTGCATTGATCAGTTTTTGGCAATTATTAGCAATACAGTATAAAACTTGTTCTGTACCAAATTCCACAGTGCCATGTCAGCAACCCCTCCCCCACCTGCATCAGTCACAGGTCAGAGGTTAGTTGGATTCTTTGAGAGGTCACATGACCTGCTCACTTTAACTGGATTATTTCCATCCTGGTCACATTTGGTTAATTCCATATCCCATCTAGACATTTCCTGAGCAACACACACATAGTGCATACTGCTCATACATATAAACATGGATGGATACTCAATTTACACTAAACACATTTTTAACATGTTCACATTTGAGAAGTACACATAAAGCATTGTCTGTTGTCCTCAGCACACATTCAAAGAAGCAATTTTGCAGGAACACAACTTGATGTGGAGAGCAGTATTTTAATAATACATAATTTACAGGTACAGTGGATGTTTGTGTCACAGGGTTATTGCACAGTGATAGATCTTGACACTATGTGACTGATGTGAACTGTTGATCAGCGTGATGGCCTGTGGGTAGAAACTATTCATACATCCAGAGGAAGAACCCTTTGCATCTTGGACACTCTATGATCATTCTTGCAGCACCATCCTCATGTTAAGTCATTACATTCCATACAGGGTATCTCAACCTAATAGTCAGATTGCCATAAAACCTGTCATGCAAATGTGTGATGCATTAATTTGTGTGTCTTGAACAAGTTGGGGAGAATGTGATAAAAAGCATGCTTTCATTTAGTCATCCTTTTTTGTTTGACCCAATTTTGAAGACTTTTGGGAGAAAATGTGTAAACAATTTGTTCAATTTAGTAGATAGAAATATAATGTCCTATTGTGTGTATATTAATTTTGGTTTGGCATCACTTCTTTATTGTTTTTAAGTTAAACATGCAAGGTCAAACCTTGCATTTTTAGCTTCACACAAAATCTACAATCTAATAATTTCTAATAAATAAATAGCTTGACCCTTTACTTTGGATGTACTATCGAACAATGCTACCAAATACATAAATAAAATTTTGTTTTTATATTATATTAATATAAAACATAAGAAACTGAGGTTATTCAGCTTTCAATATTCCTTTGCACGCCATACAGTATAAAATGGGCATTTACAGGATGAATTAAACAGAATATATTCAAGTTAAATGTTTGCCTGACTTATTGGTCAAAGTCTAGCTCTCAGGATAAGTATCAGCACTTGATGTTTGGTTGCATACAGACAAAAGATGGCATAAGACATACAGTTGACGACTGGAGTTTTAATTGCTTTGATGTAAATGAATGACACTCATGAGCAACATCTTACAAAAATTCCTCATGCATCAGTTACAAAAGTACAAACTGAAACAGTAGTTTCACTTCCCATTCCTCACAACATGACTATGGTTAAAGCTAGACTATTTTCACTGTAGACTACTATTATTTTACATTAAGGTGTGTTCCAGTGTATCACAACACAGACAGTCATAAGGTGTCAACGTGTGAGAACAAGCGTTGTTTAGGATACAGAGCAGCTCGGAAACTTAATGTAGTGTTTACTGTAAATGATGAGACACTATGGATTGTTAAGTGTCTATGCAAAAAGGAGGAAGCTAGTATGTCATATCAGTGTGAACACACTGTCTGCGAATTGTTCTTTTTCTGAAATGTATGTGACACTATGCAATATTGACCTTTTCATTTACTTCATATGACAAAATATATAATTTTTCTTGTCATAATTCATAATGAAATCCTGTTTCCTGCTTTATTACATTATTTAACATTACTGTTATCAACAAACAATTTACAGCATAAAACATTAAGAACTTCAATTTAGTTGTAGCCTAATGTTGTTCTGTGTATTGTAAGACTTGCACCCTGTTGCACCAGCTGTGTTTAAATTCGTAGCTTAGGTTAATTACACTATGTCTTAGTAAAAGGCACCAGCCAGAGGAAAACTTTATTCGATATTTAGATGGGCAAACAGCTGTATTATCATATGTTAGATAGTTCATATGTGAGAGCATGCATTACTTTCTCTATTTTAGGTCTATTGTAGGTCTGCTACTTTCTATCACTAGTTAGTATTGGCTTTCTTTCTCAAATCACCTGAATGACACACAGGATGGAACATCACTATCCTCAACATTTTGATCATGATTGACTTAGTGAAATTGCAGTCAAAGTAGAAATGGTGCACCTGAAGTGACATGTTTAATGTTAAACTATGTAGTTGTATGTAGCACTTAATGTTGACTTTACACTCAAACCGAGGATCAATCCTAGGATCAGCTAGTGCGACAGGTTTGCTGTCTCTTTCAGTTTGAGTTATAAAATCCTGTTTTGAATTTTGTTGGTGGGGTTTCTTTAGATTTAGATCCCAAATTCTTTGTTTACATATTTAAAGAACTGTTGATTGCCTTATTAAATGATTAATTATGGTAGAGGTGATGTACTACACTGATTCCAACAGTTTTCTCAGTTGCCCACACAAGAACACATAAATATACATTATTGGTTATCTAACGTTTTTGAGTCCCATGATTACTAAACAATCGAGAACATGGAATTTTTCAATTTAAAAACTACTTTATATTGGCCGTTATAGGTCAGCACTCAGTTTCAACCCTGTAAGTGTCTTTGATGTGTGTGAGGTATATTGCCTTTCTGATATTATGAGAAGTGCATATGTCCACATATCAGTATGTCCACTGAGTGTGTGTCTACATTGTATGTGCTGCCTCTGAGCTGAGGAGAGATAGCACCAGATGTAACTGAAACAGGACAAATGGGGTCAAGGGATACCAAACCTGTACTGACTTGAAAGCCATGTCAGAGGTCACGGAGGCAGCAACACATCCAACATCTCAAGAGTGTCACTCACAGCCGCGTCTATTTCTGAACAGGCTGGGCCCAGACAGCTTTTTTCAACAATAAAAACGGACTGTCAAGTAAAGCGCTTGTGCTCTAATGTGCAAACATTCAGTTAATGCAATGCATTCTTTGCAGAGGAGAGGTTTCCAGTGACAATCATGGCACTAAAGGTCATTACACACTTGGTGATTTTGGGGTGTCCAAGACAAAAGAGACAATTGTGAGAGAAATGTGGTGAAA
>JAVQJF010016744.1:0-18716 GCA_036023855.1 Gadopsis marmoratus | reverse complement strand
AATACATTTATCAAAGTAACAAAAAAAATTGAAATGCTGTAACGTTAATCAAAATAAAGGGCTGAAAATTACTTCAGAGTGCGGACCCACTTCTTTCATTATAAATACATTTAGAAACTATATTATTAACTATAGGCTATGTATTATATGTAGGTCTACTGTGTTAGAGTGTCATTTTGTGTAATTTTGGTTGGTGGCGTGCCCCAGGATTTTGTAAATGTAAAAAATGTGCCGCGGCTCAAAAAAGGTTGAAAATCACTGGTCTACACAACAAACTCTGCCTGTGATGCTGAGCAGGCTATTAGCATGTCGCTGGTGATGAAGCTGCACCCAGCAGCTACGCAGATGGAGGGAATCTACAGCCTGAAATAAACCCACCGTGGTTTACAATCCGCATTAAAACCTGAGCGCAGCAAACTGAACTGCTTCTAGCTTGTGTATCATCACCTACGCTGCTCGATGAGACTGGGGAGAAAGAAGCAAACGGCAACCGTCACCAGTAACAAGTGCTTATGGCTCTATGGATGAAAAGAAATCTTTGGCGTTGATCAAATTAAAAGAACATTCATTGACTATACCAAAGAAACAATTACGTTTGGATTTTCTCGCAAATAAGAGCTGCAGCCAACCTGGTGTAGTGGAAAGGGTACAAAGAGCCTTTTAAAAAAAAAACACAGGAGAAAGTGACAACCACCGACGGGCCGAGACCGGAGCGTTTTATGTGTCGTCACAAACCATGTGGATGATCAGGTCCCGAGCGTCCTGGACCCCCGAGCTGAGCTCCGCCTCGCCCTTCTTCACGTGGGTGCCGATGAGGAACACCTTGCGCTCTCCGACCGCAGACAGAGACAGAGCCTCATGGACGTCGGTAATGCTGCAGGCTCCTGGAAGGTCCTGGAAACATGAGCCAAACATGAGGGGGCACATCTGGGTGGAGATGGATCTCAACACCTCCTATCAGGGGAAACTCGCTCCGGAGTTTGAGTCCTCCGACTGTGGACAGGGCAAACTCGAGTGAAAACAGCTGCTACTTTCTGAGTATTTTCAGATTATGTAAGTGAAGAATTCTCTTTTCCTTTCTAATTGGACTCCAAAAGAGACTCATAAACATAAAATAAAATGTTCGATATAAAAATATTTGACAGACGTATGTCAGCTGCACGGACACAGTTCAGTTCTGGTAAACCGAAGGGTGTGCGTATGTTTTCATGCCAAAAAATTTAATTTATTTTGTTGAGTAACCTTGAAGAAAAAAAACTAGGCAGAATTTCCCGATGACAGCAGTGTAATAAAACACAGACCTCAGACAGAAAGCAGGACTTTTAAACCACTCTGAGCTTTCTGCAACTCGTTTTACCAATCCCAACTGAAAGACATAACCTGAACGTGAACTGCAAAAAAAACCCCAAAAACGTACAGAAGCCCAATCAAAAGATTACTTTCTGACCATATAAATTACAAGTGTAAGTACATTCACATATACAGGGTTGGTACAGAGCTTTAAGAGTAAAATACAGGCACTTTTCAAGCACTCTCAAGTTACCCAAACCAAACATTTCCAGACTCTCGAAGCCTTTATCGTCGCATCTAAATTGTTACTATGAAAGCAATTGTGAAAAATAAAGTTTAGAGAATTCCTTCATACCCACAGCAGTCAACGTACAGAGCGTTGTCACTTTGCTTATTTTAGCTGTTCACATCAACTTTGATCGATCGATTTGATCGTGGTTATTTAATGCTTCCTAATTTCCAGAGAAAGGGATCAACAGAGGACTTATCTGCAAATGACTGTGAACTTTCCTTTTAGGTTTATGTTGAAAACCAAGCATTTTTCTAGGAGTATATTAAAATTCAAGAATTTTGCTAAGCTACGGTGAAAATTAAGCATTTTCCAAACTTTCAAGTCTCTTGAACGAACCCCGCATATATGTACATAATGGAATTAAAGCCCCAATGTGTATGACTTTTATGCAATTGTAGCATCTTTTTTATTATTCTCATTTGGGTCACGTGTTTTAGTACTAAAATGAGACAATCCATGTGAAGATTTGTGCAATCAGGAATTTTAAGAACACGCAGTGGCTTTCAGTAATTACATCTCTTGCGGTGTTTGACTTACAGAGCCCGTCTGCATTATAAAGTCTCTAATTATAAACCGTGTAAAGGGTCTTTGAGGGACAAGAGGCCCACAGGCTCTTTGTTTAAAACGGCCTGGAGTGTTTTTCCTGTCACGCTCACCTGTTTGTTGGCCAGCAACATTAAAGGCAGGTCGGGGTCAGACGCCAGCAGCTCGTGTAAATGCCTCTTAGCGAGGGGGAAGAGCTGTGGGCTGGAGGAGTCGACGACGAACACCAGCACAAGAGCCCTGGGTACGTACTTCTGCCAGTACGGCCGCAACGCCTCTTCACCTCCAACTGCCAGACAGACAGAGGACTGTGACACTGGCTCACTGCTCAAACTCACAGAAGTGACTCTTTTGTTTCACGTGAACAAGAGCTCACACTTACTTTCCAGGAACTCGATGTGCAGGTCCTCTCTGCTGATGGAGACGGCGTACAAGCCCTGCGTCGGCTGAATGTCCTGATCCAGGCTGCTGGTGGCCAAGCGGTGCAGCAGGCTGGTCTTGCCGGCTCCACCCAGGCCCAGAACCAGCACCTGTGTCCCCGCCGACCCCCCAGGCCTGGACTGCAGCACACACAGACCAGTACACATCAGACTATAATGTGTATCCCATAACGATACTTAGAAAATTGGTAAAAAAAAACCCCCACAAAGAATCAATATTTTTCATTTGATAGATCAAACAATTAAAATCGATCTGCAGATTAAATCGATAATGAAAAAGGTTGTTAGTTGTATTGTGTTGGTAGTAATTATCAATAAATCTGCATATTATTTCCACAATCAATCAGTTAACTGTGTGATTTGGTTTAATCCCAGCTTATGATGCTTGATTATCATCCTGCTGCAGCTAACCATCACTTAAATAAGTGGGAAAATTGCTGCAGGTACATTTTCTGCCTCTCAAATAACCAATTACTCGCTTCACTACTAATCCATTTTGGTCAGTGAGGTCCTACATTTCCCAGAATGCCCCGCAGCAAACCTCTGGAGAATTTGCCTGAGCGTGTTGCTGCCGTAACCCAAAAAATAAAAAAAGGCTGCTTCCATAGTACAACGTGTCTTCTACGACTATTTTTTCGGTGTAATGTTAAAAATGTTAAAAAAAAACATTTTTAAGGCGAAAAGTTTTCCTCGCGAGAACATCTGGTAGTTCATTCTGTAGCTCAACAGGTGGCGCTTTAACCGCAGCTCACCCCGCGTCCGCCGTCTTGTCCGAGCCGCCGTTCGGGCTTCTCCCCTCCGCAGGTGGAGGACGCGTAGCTCCAGGCGAGGTAGGCGACTCCGCCCGCAAGTGCGACGGAGGCGCCGAACACGCCGGCTTCCCTCAAACCGAACACCATGTTTGTTAGCCGTCTGTTTCCGCCATTGTTCGACTTCTCCGGTGGCGCTGCGAGCTTGTGTCCCCGTCCTCTTCCTCCTCCTCCTCCTCTTCCTCCCCAGCAAGTGGACTGACGGGCAGAAAAGCTCCGGGCGAACTTCTACAAACGGTACTTCCCGGGATCGCCTCTCCTCAACAAGTGGATTAACGGACAGGAAGCGCAGAGGAACTTCTGCTAACGGTACTTCCGGGATGAAGTGCGCTGCCTTCTGTTGATGCAGTGCTACAATCGGACCGCACGAGGGCGCCACTGTATATCTGAAATGTTTCCACGACATTAACGGAGCTGTTTTTGCCAAACATGGACACATAAAGGATTTATAATTGTCCGACAGGAGGGTGGATGTTGACTTCTAACGAGGCTTTATCTAGTCTTTAATTTCAAAATTAGCACAAACCAACGGATATGAGTTAAGCAAGTGCCCAAAGTAAAAGCACTCATTATCCAGTGTGGCCCATTTCAGACTAAGATGTATTTACAACACTGGACCTGAAGAAAGTGCGTGTGAAGGCTGAAAAGCCGAAAGGCTGCCGCTAAACTGGGCAGCTGGCTCGACATGTTGAAGACTATAGAAAATAGCTGAATATAAAAGCAGAACTGTCCCCGAAGAGCTGACGTGGAGAACCGTGATCTCTGCAGGTGAAAGGAGCTGAACCTCTGCGATCGTCGCCTCTCTTCGTGTCTCCGTTTGGAGATCCGGCGACGTGGGTTCGAATCCCGACGGGAGCAACAAGGTGGGTGCAGGTTTGTGACTCAGTCACCAGGTTCAGAGGGTTCAGAGGTACAACAAGGTCAAATACAAAACAACAAGGTCAAATGCTACAAACGTCAAATACAAAACAAGGTCAAATACACAAGGTCAAAAACTAAAAACATCACAAACACAACATACTAAAAACAACAAACATCAAAATTAATTTTTTCATGAAACTAGACATTTATCTCCAAACTGGTGGCAAAATGACCTCTGCGGTTTTGGCAGACAGATCTGAGGCTGCCTGTCACTCTGGCTGTGACGTCACGCACTCTTAGCTCCGCCCACCACACACACACACACACACTCATGGAAAACTCTCGGAAGGGCTGAATAAAAGCATAAAACCATAACTGATGAGTCAAAAACTGTTGAGACGCCGTGTCAACAGTTTAAGGTTGAAATGCTGCTGAATCAGCATTCACACTAATCAGCGGTGAAATAATGGTTAAGCGTCACTAATGTCAACTACTTTGTATACTTTATATACTGCTGGGCAATTTAACTAAGTTGGCTCATAACAGTCACTTTATTATATTTGTGTAGTATTTTTCCCTCCATTCAGCACTTTGTTTTCACTGGGCCTTAAGCTGCATTTTTATACTGGAAGAAAGAGGAAGAGGTTGTGAACATGTGGGGTTTGTTTCCTCTCGGTGTGGCGACGATCAACTTTGTTCTTTTTCAAGTGTAGCCTAAGACGAAAAAAAAAAAAGCATGTAGGTCTACCAAAAAGAGTGGCGTCCGTTGGCGTTTTCTGTGCAGATGACAGATCACACTTTAAAAAAAAACAAAAAGCCAAAAACAGGTTTGCAATAAGCAGTTGAGTCACTGACATGACAGGTAAAGTCCAGAGTGTGAAGCCAAACCTTTCCTTGCATAAACATGCAATTTGAAAGAGTGGAAACAAGACTGAGCAACAATTATGAAATACATTTATTAACAAATTAAAAAAAAAAAGGATTTCAGTTAAATTATATTTTTTGCAGTTACTGAAGAGACGCATAATGCATGAAAATGTAACTCAAATCCAGCTGTTTGTCCAATTGAAAAGGTCATTTTCCAAATAAAGTTAACTTGGTTTAACCTGGAAGAACAAAAAAACCCAAAAAACAAACAACTTCGTGGTGCTGAAAGTCCTCTTTCCTGCCTCCGCATCACGGTCTGAAAGGTGGTACCTGGTTAATCCTCCTCATCGGCACCTTCTCCTGCTGATCAGGGGCACTCAGGAGCCAGGCCTGGAGCTTCCTGTCCTCCTGCATCACCCCGAGACGCTTCCAGGTCCGAGCCCGCAGCGAGGGAGGCCTCTTTCGCTGCTGCGTTGCCTCCTGGTCCTGCTCTGCCCCTGAGCTGGATGACGCCGCTGTCTCAGCCTGTCGATGCCTCCTGGACTTTGACGCCTCCTCAAACTTGCTGTAGCTCTTCTGCTTGATGGAGGACAGGAGTCTGGCCCTGCTGCTGGACTCGGCCTCAGCTGGCTTCTCATTGTCACCACAGGTTTTGTCTCTCTTATCCTGTGAAAACGTTTTCTGCTGCCAAGTGATAAACTCGGACATGCAGTCTGTCAGGCAGGCAGCTAAGTCTCGATGGGTGACCTGGCAGCTGACCTGGCAGCTGACCTCCACCGTGGCCTCCTTCAGCTTCTCATAGTGGCTCTGGAGGTTGGTCAACTCTTCCACGATGTCTCCAGAGATGAGCTCCTGGATGGCTGTGGTCCTCCCAAGAAACCCTGCACACACAGCTTCCCTCTTAGGCTTCTTCTGCTTTTGGAAGGTGAGAAAGTGTGGCATGGCGGTGTAGTGTATGGCCTTGGTTGCAACAAGCTTTTCATATACGTAGACAACATCCTGATGCCCAGAATCCACTGAGTTCTTGAGAAACGTCTGAACCTGAGCCCAGTCCCTCAGAGCGAGTCTGATCTTCACAGGTGGACTGGCAAGTTGTGTGTGGTAAAAACCATACATCAAATACAAGCCTCCTACTCGAATCTGATAGCTGTACGGAGGCAGGAAGTACTTCATGGCTGTGACCAACGTTATCCTGCAGAATCTCCTCAGTTCCCCTACACGGTTAACACCTACGAAGACATCTGCGAGGCCCATCTCCCTCCAGATGGCTGAAAACGCCTCATACCTGACTGATTCGGTCTGCTGGAAACGAGCCAGCAGCTCCTCCACATCTTCTGTCAGAGGACTGTAGAAGAAATCAGAGTACAAAGGCTGCACACGAGGCATCCTGGACCCGCAAAATAATAACCTCAGAGAACACCGAAGCTCTCAAACTGCTTGTCTGAAGGAGCTCTGAAGTGATTCATGGCAGGTGGGGCTGGTCACTGGTAAATTAGCCGAGAAGTACGCCCACAAGTGGGATCAGTCAATTATGGCAGTTAACCCACTGCTTACCTGCTGCACTACAGGTCTCCACGCAAGTCATTTGGTATAAAAGAAGAACATGGATGTGCAACCAAGTTGAGCTCATAGAAAAGATAATGAGCTAGAATCAGGATGCTTGTGGGTTGCATACCAGTAGTTTTAAGGAATCAAGCTAACCCATAATTAGAAGGGAAAAAAGCACTAGTATTGTTTTTATCTAAATAAGCGGATGAAATTCAGACCAACAAACTAATTCAAATGCAACCAAATTCCTCCACAGAACCAAGTGCATAACATGAAAGGTGTTACAGGAAACACAGGGCTCATGTGTTGCTGTTAAGAGTTTAATCAAGACTTAACAAAATGGGACACCTGGAATCCATTCACCTGGAATTACTTAAATTCAAGAACTCAAAACCTTTCGCTTGAAATTTAGACCAACACAGGGATTCAAAAATAAATATTCTTTAACATTGCATCTTTGCAGCTGAATGAAAGTAAAAAGGGACAATTTAGGGAAACATGAAGCAAAACAACCAGAGCGCGAAATCTGGCTGTTTGCAAGATATCAAAACATGTGACACTCAGACCCAAACACGTTTAAAGGACATTGCAAGTTGCAAAAGCAGTTTGATTTCTTAACTATCCCAACCGTTGGGACCGATCTGTGGCTTTGCCTGAACAAAAATGCAAGGTCCCACAAAATGGCCTTCAAGTCAGGAGGGACATGATTTTAAGAATTGACTTGAAGTTCAATCAACCCCCAAAAAAAAAATTAATTCTATTTTCACATTTTATTATAGAAATTACAGATCTATATAATGATAGAACAATACAGCCAGGAACATCAAGTAAGAGTACAGAAAAAGCACATTTCCATTCTCTGGACCTTTCGTGAAAAAATATTAAGTGGAAATAGCTGTAGTTTTTTTGTTGTAGGTTCATTATAACGGTGACCTCAACAGTTTGCAAGTAAAACCAGAAACGCGTCAAGAAACCATCTGCTTTTGCAAAACAACAAAGTTAATTTCAGGGGACG
The DNA here is from genome assembly GCA_036023855.1 of Gadopsis marmoratus. Taxonomy (NCBI): domain Eukaryota; kingdom Metazoa; phylum Chordata; class Actinopteri; order Centrarchiformes; family Percichthyidae; genus Gadopsis; species Gadopsis marmoratus. Next base: position 11,051 of record JAVQJF010016744.1, on the reverse strand, counting down.
TGTCCTTTAAATTTTCTCTCTTCTGTACTTTAAAAAAACAGCACAAATGGATGACGTTTAAGGGCAAAGGGGACCTTTTGGTTTCACACATTTAAATGAATGGTCAGAACAAAAGCTGTCAAATTGACATAATAAAAAGAGAAAAGCTCATGATTTCTTGGTGATTTCTCCCACGGTCCTTCGCTCTGACTACCAGCCTCCTTTGCCTCCCTTCTTCTTCTTCTGTGGCGCCTTCTTGCGCGTGGCCCCCGATGCTGCAGGTTTCTGCTGTCGTGGGGGGACCACGTTGCTGGTGGGGGCTGTAGATGAGCCGGATGCAGACCCTGGTCTGGGGGAGGTAGGGGGGCTACTGGCTGTCTTACTGGCATCACTGGAACAGAGGAGACAAAATCATATCAGATTGCTCTCAAGGAGATACTTGTTAATTCTGGGAACATTTTGCACCTAAAATTCACAGTTAAACCCTTTAAACAAGGTGAAATGTGATGTGCGGCAAATAAGCGTATTTCTCAAAATGTCAAACTATTCTTTCAAACTGTAAACTAAAGGCTGCAACTCCATCCATCTTATGCATAAACACACACACTCTTTATAACAGTCTGAAGAGAGTGAATTATGCCTAAAATCTCTTCGACTAATTGCATATTCTGTCTAAAATGTAAAACATGTTTGGCATTTTTGCTTGATAAAGGAGTTAAATAAATTAAATGATCAAAATATATTTAATTTTCTATCGATCCCCTAATAGAAAAATCTACTACTTTTCTCAGCATTGTCAATATCTCTGTAGAAACTTTACTATGCAACTCAAAAAACATGAGTTTTTCGGGGCAAACACCATCATTTGCTTATACACACAATTTCCTTGTGATCTTTCTAAATTTCTTGTAGATGTTAAGACGAAGGGCCAATTTGCAAGCGGCGGTATTTTATATTATAACAGTAAAATTAGCAGTCAGTTGACGCTGCCTCATTTTGCCAAGTGTGGAAGCATTTCTGATAGTCCCAGCATGTGGATTTCTACTTTAGCCCAGACCAAGAATCTTTTATTTTTGGGCCAAAACAACAAGCAAGCTGGTTCTTCTGCACAGCTGCTGAACATCTCCACCAAGGGTTCATTGGCAGGGAAACGGAGGACAATCTCGGGTGCTTTTCCTCCATTAAGGAAGTTGATTACTGGATTTAAATGACAGGAAATTGCACCCAGACGACTCCACTCGCAGGTGACGTGCGTATGCATGTGATGATGGAGTTTACTCACAGCTCGGCGGAGGCTCCCGTCGTCGCTCCCTGTGTGCCTTTTCCTATCTGCTCCTTCTTCTTTCCCTTCTTCTTGCCTCTGTAGTAGGAACGCTCCCTCATGGGGAGCCACCTCTCGGGGTCAGGGGTCGCTTTGGGGTCACAGTTCTTGGGCAGTTTGCCTATAAAGAGGATTAGGAGGAATCACTGAAGGGTAGCATTCGACTCAGCAAAGTGTGAGTAAATAAATGAGACGGCTCTGTGGTCAATAATTGTCTACATAATCTTATCTTTAAAGCATCAATAAGAAAGTGTCGTGTATGAGAGGAAATCAATATTGATGCAATTCCCACTGGTGGTCCAGAGATCAATATAAAAGTCAATAGAAAGACTTTTGGAATAGTTATGTTTTACTTTAATCCTAATTACAATTTGAGAGACCAAATTATATCTCCCCCCCCCCCCAAAAAAAAACTTGACAACTTGAAAATAATCTGTCCCACAAACAATGTTTGACCAATAGCAGCATCATACCCTTCTTCTTCTTCCTTTTCTTTTTGATCTCACTTTGGCTGTAAAGAAAATGCAGACGTATTAACAGAAAGGAGGCGATAGTGTAGCCACCTAAGCTCCTCTTTCCAACTCTGCTCAATACATTTTCAACAAAGAACATGTATGTATGTATGTATATTTAGAAAACGTTCCAAACATCATAAAGCAGAGGTGGTTTACCCTTGCTCTTTGGGAAGGTTGTCTCCTGTGACCTTTGCGGCTTTTTTCCTGACGTAGGTGGCTCCGTGGGAGTTCTCCAGCTCGTCCACGTCCACGTTCAAGGCCATTGTGTCTGCGGAGGGTAGGTGCTTGCTGAGTCTGGAGAGGAACGTTAAAGGACATAATGTTCTGCATCGGTGTTTCAAATGTCCACAGTGATCCGAGAGTCCTAGCCTCGCTTGCCTCCCTGAACCTTTTTGCATAAATATTGTTAGGAATTGAACATCGTTCAAGAGTTTGAAGCGTATACGATATAAAATGAAAACAAAATGCCCTTTCTGCCTTTCTGATGGAGCCCCAACGCTAACAGCCCGTTCTCCACAATCAACGTTGGATCAACAATGTTTAGGGTGTGTGTGCTCTTCTAGGGCTGAAGACTCTTCTCATGAGGGATTCATCTGCTAATTATTTTCACAATTAAGAGGTGCTGCACACCATAATGTGTTTTTTGAGCTGTAAAGTGGCTGTACTATGATGAAACACGTCAATGCTGGTGTTAATATTTACATTTCTTACCAAATGTATAATAAAAAAAAAAAATCAGCACTTCATTGGTCAATGTGTCAACACAACATCTGCCGTTTTAAATCAGCCCTGATCTGCAAGGCCAATGCTGACAGAATCAACTGGTTGGGACTAATCTATGTCATGAAATGTATTTATTTTTATATATTTATATTAAAAAAAAAAGACTAATCGGTGTCAGTCTCATAGCAGCTCTCCTACAGTTGTTGGATTTTGTAAATATGCTGGGAGAGAGGAGCACTTGAGGGTGGAGTTACACTTCCACAAGTAATTTAATCGTTTGGTCTATAAAATTTAAATTATAAATTTCCCAAAGCGGCGTTTTCAAATTCCTTGTTTTATCTCATCGTCGATACAAAAACAACAAAGATATTCATGTATCACAGAAAATACTCACATTTGAGAATGTTTGGCATTTTTGCCTGAAACGATGAATCGAGTACCAAACCAGTTGTCAATTACTAAAAAAAAAAAAACTAATCAATTGAGCTCTAGTGTCTTCCCTTTCAATCATTCAGTAGGTCAAAGGATACGATTTGGCTTTATCCGTGTCCACCAGAGAATACGCAGAGATGAGTTGTGCCAGTGTGTGGATGTCGTTGGTGTTCTGCCTGTTTCAAGACAAGAATATCAAGTTTCATTGTTGTGAAAGAAGATTCTAGTAAAAATGACCATCCTGACATCACAGGACAAACAATTAAAAAGATGGAAAGGGTAAAGCATCACATATACACATGTAGTGCATTAAAAAAAAAGTCAAAGAATAATTGTTTTGCCTTCACAATGAGTTTATTTTCTTCGTAATTTGTGTTTTTCTGCTCTATAATCACCTTGTAAAGATTTTTCTGTAGAAACATATGAGCTACTTGACATCATGCCGGCAAGATGACTGAACAAAAAGCAGAATCAACAGCTGTGAGATAACCCCTCTGAGGAGGACATTATGCGATCGCGCAAGATGTTTTGCACAGCTGTAACTCACTTCCACAGCTGCTCCAGATCACTAATGGCTTCTTTTTTCCGTCCATGCTTCAGTTTGAAATTGGCCGCTTCTCGTACAAGAGCCAAGTGTGCAGCAGATCCGGGCTGTGGAGGAGGAGGAAGAACACCGTGATTACACAGTGGAAACATTCAGGAGTCACAAACGAGTTCATGTGTTGGCGTGTCCTGTCAGGTGAAAGTATTGCCCACAGCACAGAACTCAATGCTGCAATGTTTCTGCACTCAACTCCCTGCAGATTAGCTGCCGGTCAAAAAACATTTTGAGTTTCTGTAGGAGGCTATCGCTGTCTACTTAGTTCTTTTTCTGTTTACACAAAAATCAACCGAACACAAACCTGCTCAGACTGGTAGTGCTCAATAGCTTGTTTGAAAACCTCAATGGCGCTGTCAATGTCTTCTTCGTGGGAGTACATCGTTACCAGAGCGGAAATCTGAGGAGTCAGGGACAGTTTAAACATTTACCAGGGTACTATAACCAGAGACACGTTGTAATGCGATATGGCCACAAATCCAAAAACTCCAGTACAAGATTGTTTCCATTTCAGACTCACCATCCCGGATTTGTGCTTGAACTCTTGAATGGACCTTAGAACATCACAAGCTTTTGTTACGTGACCTGAGGCCCAAAAAACAAAGTCATTTATCATTCAAGTCTCCGAAAACAGAGTATTATAGCACAAATGCAGCCATTGAGCCCATAATTAAGTATTAAAGTATAAAAACTTTCTTCCATTAGAAGTTTTACTTTCTTCCCGTTAATGAATATTTAAGCACTCTGATGATTACATGAAAGCGATTTGCAAAAACACGATAAACTACTCAGTTAAACAATAAAATATGGATCCATTTGATAAAAACTGTCATGTATTTATTGTAGGAATCTGGAACATTTTCAACTGGTATCCTGTCCTAAGAGATTAGTAGTAGTATGGTCTGTCTGAATGCCTCAAATCAGGATCAATGTAAAAACATGCCAGTACCTTGTACTAAATAAAGTTGTGCCATCGTCAGTTTGATGCCAGATGCACTCTCTGGATGTTGATCTGAGAATTGCTGGAAAACAAAAGAACAAATGGTTAAAACAGTCTAAAAAAAAATACTGAATGCATACAAAATCAGCATAACCTTTCTCTAACAGCAACTAAGACACAAGGACGGGAAGACAAAATTATCTAGGATCACACTAATATGACTCATTCCAGTCAAAGTCTTACATTAAATATCACCTTTGTTTTTTAGAGCTACAAACAATGGGCACCAACAGTAAAATTAGCTTCAATTCTTGCAAACGGGTCAACCTGGTAACCAAGAAAATGGAAGAGAAACTTGTTCTGGCCAAGTCCATTTGTGGGAGGAGATCGGCCGGACACTGAACGTTGCTGGAGAGCGTGGTGCTTCTACCACCCTACACATTGCTAGCTTGTTGTTAGCTGCGTTAGCCCTTACTTTATCCATTGACTTTTACGTCACCAGAGCGAAAAGCAGGAGGATTTTGCTCGTTTGGTTTTTAGGATGTGAATTAGACTGAAATCAGCCAGCAGTGTTGGCCATTCCTACCTGGAGCAGCTCTATGGCCCTGCTGTGCTGCTTCTCCCTGCACAGCTGAGCAACCTGGATGAGGACCGGCCGTGGGTGCCCCGGGTTCTGAGACTGAAGACTGGATGACAGCTTCCTGCACTGGTCAGCCTGTTGACGGCAAACAGCAACGCACCGACAAATCAGCAAAAACTCTGGGGAAACAGCCATTACTGTACGGTCTTCATCTGAATCATAACAGCTTTTTAGCTACAAGCGTACCTGGTTAGTGTACATGGCCAGGAGGGCTTTGTTGAGGTCAATGGCCTGCAGCTGCTTCGTGGCCAGCTTGTATTCGACACCTTCAGCGTTCGTCAGTTTCACCTTTTTCTTCGAGTCAAACACGTTTTGGTCCTGTGAAAACAGATGAGCTTTAATGAAAACATTTGAGCCACATTCTTTATTCTGGACATGGTGGTGCTCAGCTGGAAGCCAGTTAGTCTGAGGTTTACTGTGAGGTCACTGTGAAACTTTTATAATGAAATATTGAACTTGGGAAGATCGTCATACACCCACCTTGTTTATTGTAATGATATTGTTGGCAGTCACAGCAAGCAGGCCCACATCTGATGGCCTGCAATTAAGAGCATATTATGGAATATCTATTGCTTCCATCTGCACTATTGACACATACAAAAAAAAAAGTGCATGCCTGTTAAAGGGTAATTCTGGTATTTTTAACCCTGAGCCCTATTTTAACATACTTTGAATGACTAATAGGTACAAAATTTCAAAGACAACCCAAGTCTGTCAGTGGAAAAAACAAGGATTACGTTGCAGCCTGCTTCGCAGCTGCCGGTTGAAGCCATATACAGGACCAATTCCAAAACTTTAAATTACCCTTTAAACTATTATGACACAAATACAAACTAGAATACAATATTTCAGCCTGTGCTACATTCTTTCCTCCCCGCCGTTGGGAGTAAATTGAATGTGATGAACCCTGCACTCACTTGAGCTTGATGACTTGGTTGTAGAGTTGCAGTGCCTCATCTGTCCGACCTTGTAGCTGCATGACATACGCCATCTGAGAATGGATGACGGCCAGCTCTGACTCAATGTCCTCCTCAGTCACATCCTGAGAGGGACAAACCAACATTTACAGTCATTATTCAGGGAAATGTAGAAATCCGACAGTTGGAGGACATGTGGGAATTAGCATCAGTTTCTTGTAATGTCAGTATTTCTGTGCTCCTTCATCTACCTTGGTAACATCATAATGCAAACAGATTTAAAATGGCAAAATCTTAATCCGGACTATTTCTGGGAATTGAAACTTTCGACTGCTGTTCAGCAAGATTAACTTAAAACTTAAATTGACAACAAGATTAATTCCATCCATAATTGTTTGTTCTTTTCCACGCTCATCAAGTCCTAAAATCGGCTCATTCTTTTTCTGTACATGGTCAGATTTCATACTTTCATACATTATTTTCCACTTTATGATTTTGCAAGATCAAGTTACATAAATGTAAAGGTCCACAAAGTGCATCATATCACATCATAAATGAAAACACTCGATTTCATTGAAAATGGATGGCGCCTGATGAACAATGGTTAAATATTTTGTAAAAACAAAACTCACCGAATCATCTGCCAGTGAGACTCTGCAAAGCCCTGTGAAAGAAAATAGTCAGTTAATGTCAAATTAAGAATGGATCAAATAGCAACTTGACAGAGAAGGCAGAACAGAGTGGGACTGACGCTCTGCTTGTCGTAGTTTATCGAGGGCCTCTGTCAGCTGTCCTTGGCCAATCAGAGTGCAGGCAGCGTTGTAACACAGCTCATACGTAGAGTCGGGAAGACCTAAATCTTCCTGCAGAAGAAAAAAAAAAGCACATATTGAAAACAGAAAAAAAAAAAAACATCTTGAAAACACAATAAATGCAGTCATTTGCCTTTCAGGTGCCTGACATACTGTCTGACTCCACTTCCAGCAACCTTCAGCGGAGCATGATCACACTCTCTGAGCTCTTCTTCTCTGGTATTCACACGGTGAACATAAGCATCACTCCAGAGGCGTTTAACTTTATTTTGTTGTGCTCAGCATTCAAGTTTGAGGAACTGTTCCAGAGTTTGAATCTTCCGCTGCAAAGTTGCTTGGTGTACGGCGGCGGGCATGTTAACGCTTAAAGGCCATCAGTTTCAGATCTGATGAACAACACAGAAAGGCACACAAACAAACTACAGCACACAACAGTGGCACCGAAAAGCAGAACGTTTACCAATGGAGCTTCCTCCCACTGACTCATAGAAGCCACCACAGCAGCGAGGTTGGTCTTCCTCTCCTCCTCGTACTCATCCTGGGAGTTCCTGATCAGATCTGTATAGACGGACTTGCAGTCATCGTAGCGCTCCAGTCTGTACAACTGGGCGATGAAAAGAGAGACAGTTCCAATGAGCACAACTCTTTAAGTTCTAAAAGAATCAATGTCAAACACCACAAGCATCACTGATTAAAAAGGTTTCTTATCGAAAGTAGCCAGACAGAAATATTAACCTGATTCTGACAATTAAAATCACATCTGGTCCGGTCAGCGTTTGCATTATTTATCAATAATGAACTGGATTATTATATTACCTAAATTGATGATAATGCAACGTTTTCACCGAAGTGAATCTAAAGATCGTTGATGGCAGTAGTGATATGTTGGGTCTCAAAAGGAGCGTTTCAGTGTCCAAATGCTGTTTCAAAAGCTGTTGTGTTTTATAGAAACTCTGTCACAGGTTTAGATTTGAAGATGCTTCACACCAATATTCAGCAGCTCTGAGCCAAAAATACACAGCAGTTTAAGATATCAGTCATATCCCAGATCTTAAGGACAAGCTGTAGTCTCACATGTCTACAATCGGAACGCATGCAGCAACAACATAATTTTCACGGCCAAACAGCTTTACCACTTGACCGTAGAGCTCCTTCAGCTTGTCCGTTTGTTCAGGAGCAGCTTCAATGGTCTTCAGGGCACTTTCCACTCTGTTCAGCCGGTACTCGCAGTACGCCTTCTCAAACACAACATCGCTGAGACAGAAGAAGCATTTACGTTATATTAATGGGGAGATCGTGACAGCCACAAGACTTGTAGCAAGTCATTTGTTAGCTATATGTGTAAAGCACAGAGCAACCATTGCAGAAGTTGTATTCAGTTATAATTTTCTTCCAACGGGTTTGATAACAGCAACAAACACATGGAATGTTTTATATTAAATACGGCTGCAACTACTGATTATTTTCATTAGTAACTGACGTGTCTATAATTTTTCAATTTGACCATATCGGAGTGTGGAACAGCCATTCTGACGTTTGCAAATGAAGCCATTTTATTTGTGTGTGTGTGTGTGCGCGCGCGCATCTTCACTCATCTAACTTACAACTTATTTTCTATTGTTTTATTAGTCTTCACATTTTTGCTTGTTTAAAAAAAAAAAAAATAATGAAACACTTAATTGATAAAACATTATTGCCATGTTAGTTTTCTTGTCAGCCTACTAACAGGATAATCACATAATTGTCCCTGTGCTCATATTAGGAATACAAAAGCTACTAATCAACACGTGTACGATTCATGAAACAAGGAAACAACCACACAATTAGTCAGTTACCTGCCGAGCACTTTTGAATGGGTGTTCATGACATTCAGCGCCTCTTTGAAGCTGCCATTCTGAACGAGGCAAACTATTTTACAGTTGAGAGCCGTCACATCGTCCCGGTCTTCGTGCAGAACTGCGACAGAAGAGACACACACACGGCGACAAAACTTACGTTAATAATGCAGACTAAAAGAAAAATAGACTACTGAATGAATCAACAGTCACTAATCGTGTGTTAAGATTTGGCGGCAGCTGACTGAAAGCTGATCAACTTGCCGACCATGGGAAGGCAGCTGTGAGGCTAGGGACACGTCACTGATCAGGAGCGTACGACACATTTCTGGGGCAAATTATTATTGTATTGCTCCGCGCACAGCCCAGATAAACCAGTCGGCCTTGCAGCTACGTCATGCAAGTACATGGATACGATGAGATGTTTGGTAAACGACGCCAGGTCGGTGTTTGTGAGAGCTGACAAGTAGCTGTCTAACTGCCGTTAGCCTAGCCACATGCTAGCAGCTGGACCTAGCTTAGCCAGTGGACTCCGCTAACTGGAGCCAGAAGAAACGGGCCGCCCGTCTGCTGTCTGACCGCAGCACAGATTCCGTTTGAGACTATCGGCGACAGACACGAACTCCTACTTTTAGTCAGCGCTTTCAGGGCTCTCGTGTAGTCTCCGTTCTGTCCGCAGCGGTTCACTTCTGTCCACAGCGATGCCACCGACAGCCCTCCGCTCGCCATCTTCGCTGAATGGGCTCACTCACACACACAGACAGACGGGCGGAAACAGGCGGCGTACACATCCGGGTCAACGAGCGTTTGTATTTATTTTATTAATTAATTTGAAAATAAAATAAATATATGAACCGGAGATTAGGCGACTAAACCACGTCGTTGTTTTGGAGTTAATGAAAAGGTTGATATTTTAGAGATATACGGATCGCTGGATTCTCACTGTGGAGTGACGCAGGCCAATGATGCCTTCACAGCCCAGGTCTGCTTCCGATCCATTGTGCTGCAGCGGCTAGTACTGTCTACCGACGTCTGAATCAATACCAAAGGTTTTTTTTTTTGACCATTTTTTGCTTTTATTTGACAAATGACACTGATATGAAATACTTTATTAATCGATCGCTTGGTCAATACAATTGTGAAAAAAAGTACATGCCCATCAGAGTTTCTTCAAGCCACATTTAGCCTTCAAATTGTTACAGAATGATGGAAATATGCACTTCCGATCAACATGCGATCAACAGTTCTACAATATGACACATTTAAATACATTACAGTACGTATTTGAGTACGCACAGGAATTCAAACGAGCTGTGACACGAAAATGCTTCTTACACGTTTATTCGTCAGTTATAATAAAGTGATATAGAAAAGGTCGTGCTGTACCTCTGACATGTAAAGTACACTTGTCTGGCAACGCTTGTGTGATTTCTTTTTTCCATGAGCAAGATTTATTCCTGTGACGTTTCGTAATTCCGATACTTCTGGCAGCACAGGAAGGCAGCACAACAGGCAGGGGGGGCACTGTTGTCATTCGCCAAGGCTGTGTGTGTCGAGCTTCCTGTCCAGGAGAGATGGCTGGGATTAAAGGCAAGACGTTTCCACTCGAACCTGTTTTCTTTACAAAGCCTCCGAGATTCCGGCTCATTTTAACGCGGCCGTGTGAAAATATCCCAAAGACGGAGAGATGCGTGCGCCGCGTCCGGCTAGCTAACGGTGGCGTGAAAGAGCTAGTTAGCCGCGGGGCCAGTACAGTTAGCGCTAGCTGGTTAGCGTCACTCGGTCTAGCAGCTTAGTCAACACAATTAAACATTAACATTAATGTTAATGCACATTGACGTAATGCGTTTGACTCACTGCCACGCAACGCAACGTTGCATTATGACACCGTGTTCAACGTCGTTGCCCTTCAGTAGTAATAACAGCGTAGTAGTTACCGTTCTGATGCTATAGCTAGCGGCTACTTGATTTAGTAATGACACAGTAGCTGCCGGTGACTGAGATGCTGTGCTTGGTGCAAGTGAGCTGCGCGGATTAACTGCTGTTAACAAGCAGCCACGCTGATTGCGTCGCTTTCAGGGTTTAACTCGAGCCCCCCCCAGTGGCGTGGGCTTTAAAAATTGCTAACGTAAGTAGCTGTTGCACGTGAAATCAGCTGATTCATCACATGATGGGTACAGAAGCCAGGGGCCCTCCTCCTCCTCCTGATCCTGCTGCGATGTGATAGTTTGGGGGGGGGGGGGGGGGGTGTCGGGATACACGGGCACAGATTCCGGCGGACGGTGTGTGACATTGGTGTGAGCCGCCCCGGTGTGGCGCGGGTCGGGCGCATCAGCCGG
>JAVQJF010016743.1:0-42048 GCA_036023855.1 Gadopsis marmoratus | reverse complement strand
GGGTCTGTAGATATAGAGTTGGCTTGAACTTGCTCTATATTTACAAGTGCTATGAGATAACTTTGTTATGATATAGCGCTATATAAATAAAATTTGATTTGATTTTGATTTGATTTGATGGTTCTTTTCTGTGCATAAATAGCCTGCTGTGTGTGTCTGCAATTGTGAGAAATAAACCAAAGGAATTTGTAAGCTTACAAGTGTATATTCCCATCATATGTAATAAAAGTTTATTCTTGTGGTCTCTCAGATGTGTGCGCATCCTCCATCTCTCATTCTCATCTGGGTTTTCACTTTCCCGTGGGTGTTCTCAGATTTATATTTTATTTATTCTCAGATCAATGTGTCATGTCATTAGGCTCCCACAGATTCTACTCAGATTCTATTCACACAATGGCTGACAACAGGAACTCTGCACAGAGAAGAGAGTGGAATTAAGACATGGAAATGGAAAAGACACTGGGAATTTTAAGAATGAGACAAGTACTGACACACATCTTCTGCTCCCACTACCTTGAAACCATGCACTGTCTCTGCATTTCTCTCGGTCTGTAACCGAGTTTAAATAACCGCCAAACTCCTTGTCCCCTTGTGGTAACTGGATCCAACGCGGTCCAACCAACCAGACAACCCTTGAACCTTGAACTTCCCCAGATGGAGTCACTGAAAAGTGTTGGCTTTACATACCCTAATGAAAATGATTTAACAAAAGTGGGACACACCGATCAGGACTTAGTGGTGGAATGTAACTAAATACATTTATTCAAATACAAATATGAAGTACTTGTACTTTACTTTAATGGCATATTCCCATTTTACTCTACTTTATACTTTGACTCTACATTCAGAGATATATTGTACTTTCTACTACATTTATTTATCAGCTATAGTTACAAGTCACTACAAGTTAATGTTTTACATATCAAATGGTTAAATGAGATCCTTTTTGACCAACTGCAACAGTAAAATGCTACTCACATATTGATAATATATCAGAACTAATGTTAATGGATTTATATAAGAAGCTCAATACCACTCCCATATATGTACGGTAAGTATGTAGATGGAGGTAGCAACTGGTTAGTTTGGATTACCATAAAGACTAGAAACATTGAGAAAGAGCTGGCTCTTGACTCGTACAGAATGCAAGGTGTAAAACTACAATTCTGCATTTTTTTGGGCTTATGTGCTGGACTCGACTGGGACCCAGGAAAACAGTGGAGATTCCAAAAAATAGTCTGCGAATTATTATTTTTACACTATGGTTTTTGTCAGGATTTAACAAAATAAATATAATGTGTTAATTGGTGAGCTTTAGAGATGATTTTATCTTTGGACAGAGCCAGGCTAGCTGTTTCCCCCATTTGCAGTCTTTGTGCTAAGCTAAGCTAATTGGACAGACATAAGACGTGTCAATCTTCTCGCCTAACTGTCAGCGAATAAGGCTATTTCCCAAAATAATGAACTATGTAATAATTTTAATGCAGGACCTTTACTTGTAGAGGAGTATTTTTACAGTGTGGTATTACTTATTTTACGTGAGTCATAAATCTGAATATTTTCTCCACCTCCATCAGGAATGACTGTCCTCTTTCATGTGTCAGTCAAAATAAAATAGCCTCTGTGTCTCTTATTTTTCGCTTACCAGGATAACCTACATCTAGGTTAATTATGTCCATAACTTAACAAGCATCTACATACTAATACACCACTGAGAAAACGTACTGTACTTTTGAGTTTGATAACTAATTCCACCTCCGAGGGTAATGAGTTTTCTTTCTCCTGTCCTTTTTCTCTTTGTACCTCTGTGAGCTCCTCCTGCTCAAGGGAAAACTCCAGAGAAATTAACCTGTAGAGAGGTTTCTGGGAAAGAAGTGATTTATTCCCAGGCATTAATTGTTTCATCATGTCGCTGTGGAGGAAAAAGAGGAGGGGTGTTACTGTTCGTGATGCATGCATGTTTTATTCTTGAAGCTTCTGAGGGAGAAAATTCTACATGTGTTTTTTACGGTATATCTGCCACAAAATGGATATTGTATACTGATTTTAATGGGGTTGATGCAGGGTGCATTGTTGCACCATTGTTTCAAATCATACATTTATGTATCAACGTGGTTAGATTAAATTTAACGAAGAGGTCAAAGGATCAACTACGCCAAGATACTTGAAGTGAGAACTTTTTCTTCTGCAAGGAAATTCTGAAGATGATGTATTTTAGGCAGATGGGTTGACAGGATAGAATTAGTTTTCCCCCTATTTTAATTTATAACCAGGCAAATTCGCTTGTGAACAAGAGGACGTCATCTGCATACAGCGCTACCTGGATTCCCCCTTCATGGCTTCAAATGCTGTTGAAATGAAATTGCTCAGTTACCATATTTCTCTCTGAAGAGGGAAATATCTGAATTGTACAGTATATTGTTTGTGCAAATACATGCCAAAGGAGCTGTGCTCAACAGTTTCACCTAATAAACGAATTTTGGGCAAAAGCTCTCAAGGGGTTTTAAAAAGGGAGGAAGGATATTACAACAATCATGCTAAAGGTCAGTGTAAATGGGTTATGTTAAGAAGCTTCTGAGTATTGAAGAGAGTGCCTTCCTTGAATAGATCCAGTTTGATCAGGAGATACAACACATGTTTTCCACACATTTAGCAAAACACTTGCTAATGATCTAATCTAATCTTTGTCTTTTTTGGTAGGAGACATAGTCTTTATTTTTGTATTATACTTACAAATTGTCCTGTTTGTTGAATTGCTGTTCAAAATGTGTTGCATTATCACACCTTTTTAAAAAAACTTCAGGAAATGTGAAAATGAGGATGCATTTCAGGTGTGAAAGCATACATTTGTTCACTAAAAGGTTCAGCTCATAAAAAGACAAATGGTCAAGCATTTTAGCTTTGTGGTAATGGAACATGAGAGTTTTAATTAAGTAAAAACTCACTTCACAAGGTCCAGAGAGGACGAACCACGCAGAAAAATAACTGGATGTCCTTTTTAGTTGTGTTTTCAAGCAAAAACAAGATGTCAACAGATGCCAGTAGTAGGTGGACTTTTTAAATACATGACCATCATAAAACCAACCTGCAGACTGGATGGAGAATGGAGTCACACTTTGTTTTGTCAAATAAACTGGACTTTACTACCCTCGACTCAAATTAAACTGAATTCTTCATTCATCCATTGGGAAAACTATTTTTTTTCCAAAAAAGAATGTGCTCTCGCCATTCACAGTTAAAGCAGTTTCCTGAGGTCAAGGCAAGAATGGCAGCTGTTTTCTTTGAAACATTTGAGTTTGACATAAATCATTTAAAAAGCCTCTCAAACTTTCAATAGAACACAATCTTGAATAATGTGGTCGAGTCAACAAAGGAGATTCTTGTAGACATCAAAGCTTTGACTTTCCTGAGGAAGAATATTTCTTTGTGAAGTTCAACGACAATAAATTGAATCTGGACACTGTCACTGTGGCCTAGATATTTATAACATATGACCTCTACTTCTGAGTTTCACGGTGACCCAGAGAGTTCAATACACTGCCATAGCCACACAGAGAGTCCAAATAACATATTAATCTTCACCAATTTGGCAACACATTTGCAGCATAATGAAACACAATCAAATACAGAAACACGCTGTAGAAAACAACACAGAAAACAACTTACAGAAGTTGACTATCCATCAGTGTTGATGTTAATTGATCTAATTTTTTTTTGTTTTAACATTTTGATTGTATGATTTAAGATGTCATTGCAGATATTTGCTGTACACCAGTGTTTGCCTAATTAGCCGTCCATTATGTTGTGTTTTCTGTATTTGGAGCGTGTGTCATTATGCTGTGTGATGTACGTGTTTGCAAATTATTTTCATTATTGTCTGGGTTTTGACTTTTTGAATGTGTTTTCTCTAGTTGCTCTCTCGGCATATCATGGATATAATATTACGCAATGGTTGATTAGAGCAGACGGACAATGAAAAATTACAATTTACATACAATACACAGTTCCATAGGACTACCAGTTTTGTTGTGCCTTGTTTTGTCTAGAAAACCTGGATTTTCACAGACATGAGAGACCAGAGAACATCCTTATTCTCATAAAATCCAGTCAACATTTTCTCCTTATGATGAAAGTGAAAATCTATTTCCACTCAGGGAAAAGGCAAATACTGTTTAATAGTTTAAAGTGGGGATGTAATTGACTTCCTCAATAATTCACTAACTAATTACTTTAGGATGAACATTTCAAATATCTTTAAATATCTGTCTAAGGCAGAAATGAATATCTGTACCAAACTTTGTAGCAATCAATGTATCCTCTCTCCAATGAACTTTATTTTATAATTTTCTGCAGACTTACTGGCTTATTAGAAAATGAAAAACTCAGAAGTATTTAGTAGTATATTATAATAGTATAATAGTATAATAACATTAAGCCTGGGGTTAACTCACCAGTGCTACTAACACAAGGCCACATTTCAGTCCATAGTGGATCCTCCTCACGTCAATGTAAATTTCCATGCTGAATTTGCTTTAACAGTAATTGATCAAAATAGTACAGTATGAGGTTGTACAGCAAACACAGAAATTATACCCCAGTTTCAAATGGTACAAGGCTATACAACCTTTTTGTCAAAGTTTAAAGAGTAAAAGTAAGGAAAAGAACATAATAAAAGAAAAAGACAGTCACTGAAAATGAGGATAGAAGGTACAGGGAGAACTGAACTGAGGGGAAAATGTGTTGGTCTTGAAGGCTTTGCAAGACAAGCCCTGTGCTTATTGGAGAATTGATTAATGGAGCTTTAGCGAGAACACGGAAAAAGCAGAGGGTCCCCTGTGACTGTAGTGCACATTGTCGATAAGATACACTTCTTATTTGCTCATACAACCATCAATGATTGTCAAGGAGAAGCTTAAATGTGAAAAATCAGTAAATTGTGAGCAATTTACAATTTTAGGAGGTCTCCTCCACTCTACCTTATCTGTTATTAAATCCTGTTCCTACTAGTAATAAATGAGGAAAATGTGCTTTTAATAAATGTTAAATAAATGTACTGTTTCTTCCAGTTTGGAGGTGGGTATGTGGGAGTACAGCGTCTTGCTCCAGGTACAAGGATACACCGCTGATTCTTGAACACATCGGCTTGAAACCCTCATTAGGAATGTTCAACACTGTGTGGGTTTCTGTATGAAAGCGTCTGTCTCTGCCTCTGTATGTGTCATCTAAGATTCCCTTGTCAGCTTTATCCAGTGAACAAATAAATAAAACCCTGTTTTTCTACAGCTTGATGTCGGTTAAACTCTTCTCATTAAACTGCAAAAGCTCTTGCTGCTTTATTTGGTTTGTTAATGAAATGTGCCTCTGGTGCCTTAGCATCTAATCTAATTAAAACCCCGTACAGGTTTTGAATACACATATATTTCACTGTGTGGTGGGATTTTTTAATACCTTAAAGTCCCAGTGAAACAGCAGTTAGTGCATCTTGAGCTTCAGTAACGTAATGTGAAACGGAATGGAGAAATCCTGATGTCACGTCCGGTCTAGCTTCTGTAACTCATTCAAAACTTCTTTCATCGGCCTTTCTGAAAAAATGAAGCGTGTTTCTGAGGTATCCATATTCTAAAACAAATCGGCATCCACTACAGCAGTTGCTATGAGAAGTTGAAGTTAAACAATGATGTAATGTGAGCAATAAACTACACCTCCTGTGAAAGAAATGGGGAAACCTCGTCAGAAATTTGGTTTCGTTCTTATCCATAAGTCACCAACGCTCTAATTTTTCCAATATTTTTAGTTTTTAATCTCTAAAACTCTTTGCATATATTTAGGAGTGATCACACATATTTTTACATTTGACAGGAAGCAAAAAGAGAGGGATTAAAATATGAAAATACTTATTTATATTTACACATGTAGCATGAAACAAGAGATCAAATGAACAATTAACACAGGCACACAGGATTAACTTGGAAAATATATTATTCACTGTGTCTTTAAATAGTTTGAGGAATCCTTTTAGCAATCAGTCTTCCCGTATTATTTTCGGGCTGCAACATTTATCCCTCTGGGCTTATGCTATTCCAAATAATAATATAATATAATATAATAATATATAAGCCGCATACAGTATATTCAGCATCAACACGTGCACACAGGGTTGTAAATAATTTAGCAACAATCTGCTACCAAAATCCATCACACACCTGGGATATTATGCAAATGACATGCATCATGCATCGGTTTTTCAGGGACTGAGCTTCTTTCAACTTCAGCTTCCAAAAGTCTCTCTCTTCACACTCAGCATGAGGAGATTGATGTCAACACAGAAACATCTGAAGCCACCCATCCCAACCAGTGGACACAGATATGAAGACGATCATGACCTCAGTGAACAGGGAGCTTGCACAGGTATTGTCTGCACTCCAGTGCACAACCAGCACACTCAGGGGGATTCTTGCATTGACAGATTTCTTTGATGTGACTCCATATCTTGTTCATAGCATGTTATTCCCAAGTGTGTGCATCTATGTTGACTAGCTGTGGAATAGGAGGAGATTTATGCATATTTGTACTTTTTATTCCACAAATCTCTCAAGGTTGTTTATACGTGGCCCACCTGGAAATACTGATCAGCAGCCTGGGTCAATATCTGTCTCATTACAGATCACTTCACACAACGGCCTCCTCAAAACCGTGACAAAATAAAAAATTTTATAATTTCACAGTTCACATCGCAGGGTTCAGATTGATTCATTAGGTATATAATTTGCGTGCTGTGCTGTGCTGCGCTGCTGTGCAGTGGCACGGACACATACACAAGTACAAAGTTCAAATGGCGGTTTTAAAGCCCCGTTCGTGATGACAGAAGAGGACAGCAGGAAAACCTTCCAGATGCATCTGGCAAAAAATATTATCTCCATGTGAAATGCATTTGTTTCACATAGTTCTGTGGTAAATGCCTTCTTATTTGAAGGTCAACCATTTAACGCGCTGCTTTACACGCAAATACTGGGTTATTGCTTTGAGGAAACCCATTGAATGTGTCAGTTATTTTAGATGTAATATCACATATATTGTCTCTCTGTTTGCAGTTATATACAATTCCCTGTAAATGGCCAACCAAGAATCAATACGCAGCAATTGTTTATTGTACCACAGAGACCACTTCTCTGAACGATATTATACACTGAACTAACTGATAGGAACTAACAAAGGCATTCCTTGTTCCTATTGGATTCTCATTATTTTCTCATCATTAATGACCCCGTCTTGTCTTTCCTCTCTTTTTCCATCCTCTCCACACTTTCATAATCCAAAAATGTAACTGTATTGCTCAGACATTTGTCTTGTTGCCTTTGTATGTGACTTGATATGATCACATGTTGGCTGAAACTTTGGCTCACTACAAAGTACTTTATACTCTAAAACAGATTTACATTTTATATTCATGTTACATTCCATTGCATTTCTTTCTGTTGCACCTCATTCATTTGCAGATAGAGAAGGTTAAAGCTGCCCTCATCACTTGTGATCTATATTCTTTCCTGGGATATAACCCCCATTGACTATGAATATAAGGTTAAGCAATAGATGTATTCAGGAAGATAATGTGTGCCTTATGAATCATGTTCCTCAAAGCTCAAATATTTTGTTAAAACTGCAAGAAAAAGGAAAAACACCTCAAAAAGCGACCTCGTGGCTTCATAGCTCAAATTCTAATCATTTTCATTTGAACTTTAGTTCAATCAGTAGATATCCATCTATTGTTTATATAATACCCAAAAACCTAACATTTAGAAAATAATGGAGTGACGTCGCGTGTACAAAAGTGACAACCAACACAGCAATTTCACAACATGTCAAAGCAGCAAAATAGGTCAACATTTTTCCAATATGAGGCACCCAGAGGCACTATAATCAATACCCAAGTAAGAGTTGTAACACTCAAAAAGCTGCTAAATTGCCCTAAAAAAAGGACCATATTAACTGAAGAAGACCTCAGAAACTGAATGTGAGAGTAAAAACAACAGCAAAATGCATCACAGTCCCACAACCTGGAATAAGCAGCATGAAACCTGGAGCCCTGAGCAATGGAAAAAAATAAAGTAATATAGTATAAAATGTTATATTTCCACTTTTTCCACAGTCATTACATTACATTCAAAGAAAGCCAAAGGATGCCATCAAGCTGTTGAAAGAAGCAATCTCACGGGAGTCATTCAGTCCGATCACTCCATTGTTCAAATACATGAGGCTATTTTACAGGACAAGGTGCACTCTGACTATTATGCAAGCACCGTTTCGCTCATGATGTTCCCATACTGCAACACGATAATCTGTTACCATACACAGCTGAAGTTGTTACATGCCCACCAGGAGCCAATCACCACATCTAAACATCACTGACCTTTTAAGAGAAGTTTCTGATCAAACAGTGCAAAGTATTTTCCTCCATCACAGAATTGGAGACTATTCCACTTTACACAGTCAAAGATTTGTATGTAAGCTCTCTTGATTAGTACTTAAAATTCAATTTATGTTCATATTAAAAGCAGTTTCAGGTGTTTGTGCCAAGTGCATGGCATCTATTTTAATTGTTTAAAATATCCCTGACTTATGTTTGCCTGTTACACTGTTGTTTAAAGAACAGACCTAGAAGGCAACTAAAAGATTTTAATATGATTATTATATAAACTCACGTGGTGTGATTGTCCATTTTCAACAGTAAAACTTCCTTTTAAATGAAAGAAATTTACCAAAATGCAGATGTGACATTCTTTGTCAAACCTTTGCAAGAGAAGAAAATATGGTTTATTCTGTTTTGATTAAAATTGCTTAGTAAATGTTTGATCTGGTTGCCTATGACCCTCGTACCACTAAGGAGAACTAGAAAGTGTTGTTCACTGGAGCACTACTCTCATTGTGGACTTCAAGAGATTAAACTGTGCAAATCTCGAGCAAGGGCAGAGGCGTAAAGTGACCAGTGACTGCAGTGGAGCTTGTACAAGTACTTGTATATTACAGTACTTGTCTCTTTGTTTAATCTTTAAATATGCCACTTGCTTTAGTCTTCAAGTAGACATATGAGTCAACATGTCAGTTCTCAGGGAATCTTTCTTTCAAGCGTGTTTATGACTCATTTCAGTGTTCAAGTGAGTGCAAAAGCCCCAAAAGACATTGGGTTGGTTTTCCCTGGCAACATTGGGGGGGGGGGGCTCAAGAATAAAGTATAATTTGGATGATTTCTTTTAGGAGTGCGTCTGAGAGCAGATTTCATTTTTCCCATTAGTAAGTATATATGCACTGTTCTTCTATGTTGCACCATGAGACTGGAGATGTAACTGGTTAACTACACCACTAAAAAGTGTCCTGCTTTATGGCTGAATAAAAGTACTGCTGTTGTTGGAGGCCAGCTTTGGCCCATGGGCAGCTATTTGACCACCATTGATATTGTCTGTTGACACCTTTTAAAAGAACATACCGTAGTTCAACTAGTTTGGCTCTTCATGCCTTAGAGAGCTTTTGTGTTCACTGATTTCTTGAATGTTTTTAACAATTTGGTCCCAAGGTGTGTAAGCAGTAATACATGATACTGACTGGGGCCGAAACAAACTGTGACCAATAAAAAGACGGACACTCTGTGGGTGTCTTTGTGCTTTTAAACAACAACAACTGAAATGGTAGTTTATTTTTGAGAAGTTCCAGAACACACGATGAGAATGCTCCATCTCCATCTTCTTCTAGTTTTACGGCGGTTGGCATCGCTCCATCGCCATCACTCTGACAATGGTGACATCATCTTGGTTTGAGCCTGCTTGTGTAGAACAACTCGATTTACATTTAACCACCTGAACCTGAGTATTATCGCTTTGTCTTCAGTGAACAAACCTGAATATTGTAGCTATATCATTCAAAATACAACTACTAATTCAACTTGAGTAACTCCTTGTATCAGAAACTCTGAAACTACAAAAGACTGTGGAATTGGTATATATTTATTGTTTTAAAGACAGAGAGAAATTGTGTTTGCTGCACACTGTGTAATTAGTGTATTGTTTTCTTCATTCCTTCCAAAAAGACGCTTGTCTGTTTTGCTGGGTCGACCATCTGCAGCTGAAGGGTTTTATCTTGTTCAAGGACACTTTGGTGTGCCCGCACATTGGCTCTCACAGAGAATAGGAATGCAACCTTTCACAAAGTCCCTTTTGACTTTGTGTCATGCGCTTATGTGAGGTTTCTGTGATTGGTCATTCTGAATCCAATTTGTGACTCTCGGAGCCCAATAGCAATCTCTCACCGCTGTCTCTCTTATCTGAATTTCACAGATGCTCTTGTCTGACAGTAATGCAACTCGATTTATTCAGTCATTATATCCATTCACATTCTAAATCATTTCAATTTCTCTCAGAGGTCAGTGAATAAAAACAAGGCACGGACATGCCCTACGCATCATGTTTATAAAAATGTATCACCTAGTGCATACATCATGTAAAAGGTTTTGTAAAGGTACTTGTGGCCTGTCATCAACGACTTTGTGTGGGTTGAAACATGTGTGCTTGGGCATGTTCCAGTGATGAGCAAGCTTTGTCTTTACATGCATTTCTCTCTGCATACGTTTGTGTGTACATCAGTGACTCTCAACCGGGGATAATGTACCGCAGGTACTTATGTGGTTTCCAGGGGATACACGGAAAATTGTAGAACTCAATTAGTTTGAAAAACTAGAATACGATTTGATTAAAGAATATATATAACCACATATTGAGTCAGCTGTAACACCTGAACACTACATGTTGGGACTAAGTGTGTCTGAAAACTAGTTAGCACATGAGGAAAGAGGTCTAAACATAGCCAAATATAATAGATAACAGTTTAAACAAATAGCTAAAGGTAATGGTTGAATGGTGGAAGTAGTTAGCTAACAGTAATGGATAAATGGTTGAAATAGCCAGTGAACACTAATAACTAATAATCAATAGCATTAACATCCACTTTAAAATCAATTCAAATGTAATTTGTAAAAAAGCAGTGAACATCAGTTTTGAAAGGCAGATTATTTCTTTAAGGTGTTGCGCCATTTGTGACGGAAATATAACAGACACTTTAGACATCTGCAGGTCTTGTTTTTGCCTGTAGGTTGATACGAAATCATCACATCAAGGCTAAAGATGAGAAGAAGGCACAGCACTGTACCTCAGTGACACATGAACACAATTATTCTCTTTCTGTGTGAGAAGGCAGAGCAGGTCAGTCACTGTGCATCAATAGCATGAATAGGTCCAATAGATTTTCAGAACAAAATTCTGAGGAGAGGAATGAAAACTCTGAATCTGAGTATAGTGGGCAGTCTATCTGTGGAGAAGAAATATGGCTTACATCAAATTCTTGTGGCAGTTTTGTTGTGCAAAGGCTACTGATATATGGATGACTGTGCTTTGCTTCTCAGTCAAGTCCAGGTTTCTCAGATTTTTCTCTTAACACATTTGACCAAACTCCAACTCCTGTTCTCTTGCTCTTTATCTTTTTCTTATATTTTCTTAAAGCCAGCCTGTGAGACTTAGAATAAATGTGTTCCCATTCAAGGGTGACATCGGCTGAGCCTGGAAAAACTTTACTCTAACTGTTCAAAGAGCTCTTCTGCGATGCCTCTGTACAACGCCACATAGCAAAGGTGTGACAGTTTTTTATCAGGAATAAATTAGATATGTTATTAAAACTGTGCACTCTGACATGTGCTTTTTGTTAATCTGATTTTAAAGCTATCTTTGGTTCAATAATGACTCAACAGCATAAGCTTAAGACAGTGTCAGTAGAAATGAGACATTACCGAAACATCAAATGAAAGCTTAAAAAACTAATCAGTTCATGCCACCATGTAGGAAAGCTTTTTTATCATTCTTATTACTGACACACTGTTTGTTTTAAATGCACGCTGCAGGTAAACGTCTGCTGACTGTGGTATAATTGTTCAGGTGTGACCAGCCAAACAAAGGTTAGTGTGGTTACATGTAAAAGGAAATTAAATTTTTCTAGGAAATCAGTAAATATATCTTTGGGATTTGTTTTGTAGTGTACTTACATGGACAAACTTGTGATTACCAAAAAAGAACTAATTACATTTGCATTTATTTCTCTGCTTGTTGCGCCCCTCTACATTAGCGTTCCCCACTGGGCGTGAATCTTTGGCTCTGACACTGTCGGTACTGTAAATTGATTGGTGCAATATCTGGGTTTAAATATGGTTCCTAATATCCCTTCAGTTCCATTGGACATAGTCACCAGTTTGAGGCAGATGTTGTTTGCCCAGATGTGATTTGAGCGCTTCCTACGTTATGCTGTGACTCTACACGTTAGTTACTCCATGTCCCAGAGTAACACAGAGCTGAGGTGACAGAACTACCTGCTACTGTGAGCTTTGACAGCCCGGACATTTGCAGTCAGCACAACTTGTCATATGAAAGAAAGACAGCAAAGGCTAGCTAAACCCCCTCTTTTGTATAATATGTGTATAATATATGTTCATTTTCATTCTGAAATGTTCCATCTGAAAATGAACAGCAAAACGCCAGCCAGTCGAAGGAGCAGGAAGAGGAGGAGGAGGAGGATGAGGAGGAGGAGGAGGAGGAAGTCTATAATTGTTGGAGCTCATAATAGGCTGGGCCTGCAGGAGCCGTTTCAGAAAAAATCATGGTCTTTTCATTTTGCCTCAGATGGTGTGATTAAAGACCGATCTACTGCAGGCAGCAGCATCCAAAAATCTCATTTTTAGAGCCGCCGCAGTGATTTCTCCATCTGTATGCTGGAGACATGACTTCTCTTCTTAACGCAGGTAGACAGGCGTCAGATTGGCCTCCCGCCTGACCGTCGGTGGGCCTGCTTTTAGGGAGGGCATGTGTGTTTAAAGTAACCTATATGTATATCTATGACAGAGAGAAAGTACTGGATGTCTTGCCAGCTTTTGGTAAATCAAGAAATCCTCCATACAACATATGCTTTAATCAGGAGGATAACCAGCATTTCACCTCGATTAGAGTCACTCAAAATAAGAAATGCCATATGACACAAATGCAATACGCGCACCTAATCACTTTAAGATGTCGCAAGATTCTTGGAGGAAGTGCCAAGGCAGCTGCATGGAGAGTTTGTGCTGAAGAATACTCGTCTCAGCGTTCGTCTCAGTATCAGAATCCAACTTAAGAAAATAGACAGGAGCTACACGGTGGGTCTGAAGATGTCATGTTCTGGTATATTAAAAGAAAAGGCTTCACCTGCTCTATTGTGCTTTAAAGAGATTAAGCTTTAAAGAGCCAGAAGGGAAAGAGACGATCTACAACACAACCACTGGTCTGGGGCGCTCAGATTGCATCAGAAAAACAGTGACAACAACACCAGGCAACACTCCGGTTGAACCTTTCATGGGTTCCCAAGCTCAATCACAAGATGATTACAAGGATCGAAGTTTCTGGACCAATTTTCTTGCTTATTTCTTGTGGAATTACCTCTGAAGATCTGAAAAGTCTTCACATGAAACAACGTGACAAAGACAAATCGCTGGGCCTGAATGCTGTCATGTAAAAGCACACGGGCCAATGCAGATGTGATTAAGTGGATCCACATGACTGATGCTCAATGGCGTTCCTTAGAGGCTTTGACAGAGCAATTTCCTTTGTCAGTCATCTCTCACCAGCTCCTTTTTATGGAGTCATAGGAGTGCCATAAAAACAAAATAAATCTTTATTTTCCTACATGCTATAATCTGCAACAGTGGCAACGGATGTCATGTATGTCAGCGTCTGTGTTAGTCAGCACAGACATTTGCCCAAGACTCTCCAAGACATCTTTCACCATCTTCAAAACAAAGTCTGGTTTGAAATGTTCCTCCACATACTGAGCAAGTGTTAGAAGAACGTGTTGGACACTTCCACGTAACTCTTCTGCCATAAAGTTTCCTTCCCCAATTCAAACAAACCGCTACCACCCGCATCCTGTCTACTTCCTGTTGTCTGTGATAAAAAGCATGTCAAGGCAGGATTCATAATGGAAAAGCAAAAGAAAAAATTATTCTTTGTCTTTAAAATTACACATTTATTGTATTTTTCTTTCCCAGATTTATTTCTTTTTATGGCACGCCATACCTTTACAGTTACACCCACCAAATGGCAAAAGCGAAACTCTTTTCTGGGCTGGGCTTAAAAAAATTTAACAATAGCACCATTTAAAAGAGGGAATGACTTGGTTTATAATAACCTCAGAATCTGTCCTATTTTAAGTACTTAAAACTCTGCAAAAGGGTACTGAAGGCAGTCCATTCCTTCCCATGAGACTCAGTGCAGATAAATTGCTTTTATTATTTTGAGCTGCCCAGGATAAATTGTTCTTCAACATAACCTGTACTTCCTAAACAGAATTAGCTGCAATCATCTGCCTTTTTGGAGGGTGGTCCTTAAAAAACATTATTGTACATGTGGATAAATACTTTGATGAGAGGTTTATAAAGTCATCTTCAGCAGGGTTGTGTTTCCTATTATTTTACTCATATTAAGACACATTAACAGTTTGTGCTGTTGGACTGTCAAGACTAAGGATCTAAGTAGATTCTTTGAGAACTGAATAATATTTAAGTATTTAACAAAAAAGTGCACACCTGTTGGACAAAAAAAAGTCAGTAGAAAGGAAGGAAGGCATCTTCTTTTAACTCCTCAGTGCAGGACAACAACCTGTATTTTTTTCTTTATTTTGACTCGTTGACAATCAAACTCTAAAATACTTGATTCACTTGAAAATAAATGTTCCATTGTTGACTTCTTAGTTAAGTGTAACACTGCTCTCTGCTGGTAGAAAGGTTTAACTGCAGTAGGAACTTCATAACTGATTCTGTATGAACTCCAGTTCCCCTTCAAATATTTAAATTGTAACAAACGGAAATGAGTAAATGCTACAGTGGTGTAATTATAATCTTGTCAACTGTCTTGTATATGCTACATGTCTTCTGTAAAATAATTATTGTAATAATTAAAATACTGTATAATTACAGTAGTGTAGTGACAAAATTGCAAAATTCCCTTATTACATGTAATCACAATTAAGTGGCAAATTTTTGTTCAGTTTGGAATGATTTTTTCCAGGGATAGTAGAGCTTTAGAGTAAAATTCAAGCAACCTCAAGGTACCTAGAATTGTCCAGACTCGTGAAGATGAAGTCTTCACATCTAAATTAAATGGGAGTTCCATTTTATATAGAAATTTAGACTTTTGTTTACATGACCGATTCTAGATGAAACACCAGATTATGTTGAAAACATTTCACAGAATATTTACAAATTCCAGCATATTCCTAACCTTGAAATAAACAACCACAATTACGGATTTTTCCAAACATAACTTTGTACAAACACTGTATGCCCATTTGAGGTTGTAGCCTTCAGAATTTACTTTGCGGATAAAGACCAACTTCAAATACACTTCAAGCCAAATGCAAGTTATACATTGCAGAAATAACTTACCTGTTTGCAAATACATTTTGTAAATTTGGCTGAGGCCACATGTGAATCGCAGCAGCTAGGGTATTATTACAATATCCATATACTCGACTATCAGCATGAATACCACTGCAAATAATTCACTATTTCAATGCAAGTGCAATTTTCAGTCATGATGAGGAATGAAACAGTCAATACACTTTCTATAAACATTTATTTCTTTATTGGCCAGATAATTAGCTCAGACAAGGACTCCATATTGTTTCAGAACATCTGTGTATTTTGCAATCTTGGCCTCAACGTTCTTTTCTGCCAGCCTGGTCAGCTTGTTCACTGTCTTTTTCTTGGAGTAGCGGAGCTTAGCCTTCTCCTTTCTCTTCTCCTCCAGGGTGGCTGTGATCGCCTGGTACTTCCAGCCGACCTCATGTGCCAGACGCCCAAGGAGGGCGAACTGAGGGAGGCAAAAATAAAAAATGAAATAAATTATAGTAAGTATGTATACCCGGCAAACTGAAGGATGTGTTTAAGAGGTTTATACAACTATCAGCTTTAAAAAAAAGTCTAAATTTAATACAGCAGATATTGAATTAGTGAATACACAAAAGAAAAACCCCATCTTGGATGTCTGACAATACATTTAAGTTTGTTTCAAAGCTTCAACTGCAAGTACAACTTGTTCCTGACTCAGCAATCAGATCCGAAACGTTTGTCTCATCAATAGGTGATCAGTTTCGGGATAAAGAGCTCATCACTGTCAATAACTGTTGTGGCAAGTAAATTGAAGCACTTTAATTGCAGAACTTATTTGGCATTAAAATGTACAAAAAAATGTCATAAGTGTGACCCTTAAATTCTCCTTTAGCCTGTTCTTAACCAAATACTCCAGGCTCACCTTGCGAGTGGGCTTCAGGCGCACAATCTTCAGAGCAGCTGGAACAACCATGCGCTTCCTCTGTGGAACAATAGTCAAAATCAGATACGGAAAAAAGAGCACGACTAAACAGTTATCAGACAGCTTGTCTCAGACATTTTGGTTTTTTTCAAAGTCACTACTCAAACAAGGTAGGTAAGGTATTTTAAGGACATCACAGACAGCAGAGTTACAAATGTTGGTTATTAACCGAGATTCACCACCTTGTCATAGGGTGGGGGGATACCGTCGAACACCTTCAGCCTGTCCAGAGCGGCCTGGCCTCTCTTGGTTTTATGAGGCAGCATACCTGGTTAGCAGAGAAGAGAATACTTGTAAGTGCAATACATTTTCACATAGCAACCATTGCAGATTCATCAAATGTTCATTTGTCCAAGCACAAATCTTGGTCCCTACTCAACTCAGCAATCAGATCCGAAACGTTTGTCTCATCAATAGATGATCAGCTTCGGGATAAAGAACTCATCACAGTCACGCAAGGACCAACTTGTGCCGAGTCAAATGAACACAAGCATCACGCTTCACAAAAAACTTGGACTAAGTGCTTTATTTCATCCAAACACTGGACTTTAAGCTCTTATGATTCATAGTTTAAAAAAGGACCCTCAACTAGACCAATAGGTCATCTCATCCACATTCAAGCAAATTACTTTTTATGTTATTGAAGAAATACTGCATGTCTGAATTGAGTTAAATCTACAGTGGCCTACACTTAAACATATTTACTTCTCTTTAACTGAGCACAGAAAATTATATTTGAAGTGCAATTTAGCTAACAGTTATGCATCTGTTATGTCTATTGTTCAACTGATATTCTTGCTACATTCTCAGTGTATGAATCATTCATCAGTATTGAACAAATGTCATATACGACAAAGTTTCCATGTCTGGAGTATTTCCACTTTCTCACCCCTGACAGTCCTCCAGAAGATCCTGCTGGGGGCTCTAAAATGGTACGGTCCACGAGAGGGGTTGGTATTCATCCTTTTACGCAGGAAAGATAGGTACTTCACTGTTAAGAGACACATAATACAGATATTTTAATGCCGTTAGAAATACTTCAAGACACTAAGCAGCAGCAACCATTGCTTCAGTATGTAATGCTTCAGTCTCAGATGGTAGTGCATGTAAGGTAGTCTCATGGTCATTGAAACTCGAATAACAGTGGTAAAACATCACCGACAAGCATGTCAACGCAAAACTTAAAAAAAAGCTTAATTGAACAGACAAATACTTTACTTACGCTTGTTGCGGTAGAAGTTGCCAGAGATGTTAATGCCCTCACATCTCACCACCACCACTTTGTGTCCTATTAAAAAAACAGGGCAATAGTTTAGCCATAAAAAAAAATAGTCACATTATTGATCACCTACATCCCGTCTCAGATGGTAGTGCATGTGAGTTTTCTCATGGTCGTTAAACTCAAGCAAGGCAGATTATTGATCATCATTGACAGACTGAGGCAATACAGCACATTTTCACTTAATGTGAGGATCCGTATTAGAATAGTGTTCATATGGTCGCTATACAGGGCTTTAGCAGCAACAATTAGCATTCGTGGATAACGGCACAAATTCAAATTTAGAACTTACCTAGCAGAACCTGTTTAGCCACAAGGGCAGCAAGCCGGCCGAGTAGGTGGCCCCTGCCATCAAGCAGCAGAACCTGCAGGTTTGAAACATCTTAGACCTAAGATTTTATCAACCTGCATGGTAACTTTAACCAAATCACATTCACATTTTAGTCAAATACCCGACTGTTGGTGGTCACATGTCAAGACTAAACAGACGTTGCAATAATTGCATATTAATATTGACTGCTAAGACACGTTTGAGAACATCTGAGAGTTGCCTCCATAATTTTTGTATTAACTGGCACATGGACACCAGCTTGCCGATTAAGACATTACGTTAGCTTAGCATCAACGTCAAAGCTTGCCGACATGGTCATTTAACGTTACTGAAGATGACGTGGATGACCATAAACGTAGAACATACAAAATACGTACGGATGTCTGCTAAATTATAGTACATTTGCGCATCGGTTATGTAGACTTGCACATACTCATGATGAAAGTCAGCAAGCTAGCAGCATTGACGCGTTAAGGAAGCCGCCATGGTGAAGGCATGTCCACTCAGCTATGGCTAGCTGTCTCAAACACGCTTTTAAATCAAGTCTTAGACAAACACCGAACAAAACAACGATAAGACAAATTAGTCCCGTTCGTATTGCCCGCAGGTTAGATGTAAAAGACACGAATTAACTTCCACTAAAAAGCAAGAATCAAAGAATAAGATTCCGCAGCGATTACCGACCTTATTGAACCGGTCCGCCATGATGTGCGAAAAGAAAGAAACACGGGGTTGCTCGTGGTAAAAGGCAGGGGCAGGCGGAAGTGACGACTTTATATTTCTTTCTCGTGGGACGTTTGTAACATTTCAAATGTTCCAGCGCCGCCGTTGTATGGAGGGAGAAGTTTAGATCATCGTCGATTTTTATTTCTTACAAGCTGATTGTTTGTGAATTGTGAACTTATATTTTTATTGATGTTTTTTTTTGTAATTTTGTCTTGTTTTGTTATTCATGTTGAAAATACAGTGCATTGACCTCTGTGCTTCAAGGTTGGATTACCAACCGGGGAAAATGAGCAACTACCCCAGGAGCCCAGACTCACACTGGCCTGAGGGCCCCATATCCATTGTATGTCAGTTGGTTTGTGGTCTTTGATTAATTAGACATTTGTTTGGGGCTATGCACCACTAAAGCAGACTACAGACTGAAATGATTAGGGAATTAAAGAGCCGCTTGACACACAATCACACATTCACAAAATGCTTTTAAACCCAGGGTTGTTTGTTAAAATGCACATGGGACACATTCCTAAGTATTCCCAATGTCAGTAATTACTCATGTCACTTTAATGATCAAGTTCCTTCTCAGATAATATGTTGTACCTTTTCATATTAAAGATAGAAGACTGCAACAAAGGATTATTCACCCAAGTAAATATTCCAATTACTCTTACGATTAAATAATTGTTTATAAAATGTCAGAAGAATGTGAAAAATGTTAATCACATGTTCCCAGAGCCCAAGGTGATTATTTCTTTTAACTGACCAACAGTTAAAAAACCAAAGATGTTAAATTTGCATTGACATAAAACAGTAAAAAGCTGCAAATTCTCACATTTGAGAAGTTGAAGAGAACGTTGTAATTGTGGTCACTTTCCTTAATAAACTACATAGACAATTAATTGATTGTCAGAATTATTGGATTTTCTGCTGATCAACTAATTGTTACAGTACTAAAGGACAGAGCTACCAATGCCATCAACATTACACATTTATTTATTTATCACACAAGAAGATAAGTTGATGATGCCATGAAAGCAGTAAAGATATTTTTAAAGAGGTTTTTCCACTTTGGCCATTTCCCTGCTACATACAGCACACTGACCTACTACAAAACAGAGTTGAGAAAGTTGTACAACTTGTGTCACAGCATGCCATGGAAACAGTAATAATTTCATGAACTGCTTTAATAACTTTCAGACGTTTACAGAACAATCATCCACACAGTCATGACTGCCCTGGTGACACAGTGCATGCGTCAATAAGTAAAGGTGTCTGGCTGGGTCGGTGAGAAAACTGGAACTTTGCTTTTAAGGAAGGTTTCACTCAGTCATCGTGCTTCAGCTTCCTGATCTTTCCCTTGTGCCGATCGATCTCACGCTGAAGACGCTCAATCTCCTTTTTGTGGTGGTCAATTTCCTCCTGGTGATGCTGCTTCAATGCAGCCAGCTGCTCCTGCTCTTTACGCCTTATGAGCAGATGGACAGATACGGGGGTGGGTGACAACAGAGGAGCAAAAGGATAGACAGTGAGAAAAAAAGAGGGAGGGAGCAGAGAATGGGCAAAGAGACACAAACAGAGAGAAATCAGGACAGCAAGAGGATATCATCGTAAAAAGAAAACATGGCGACTTATAGGTTTGGGGGTCTATGATTAACAAAGAGATTGTTGTAAAAGAAAGAAATGCATACTTGAAGTACATCTCCTCCTCAGCGGCCTGCCTTTTCCCCATGGCTCCACCTGCCTCTCTGATGGACCCTCCACCGCCACCACCTTTCCCTGCACCTTTACCCAGCTCACCCAGCTGAGACGAGGGAGTAACCAAAAGAGAAATGTTTAGTATAAACATTCAGAGACAAATAAGTGCTTTGTTAAGGGTTTTGCTCTGTAGGCATTTCTGTAAGAGACAAGGGCTTCAAATGACAAACTAACATTTTTTTTCTCTTGAGATTTGCTATCAGGACTTGTTTGTGATATTTCGGGAGAGTCAGTTGGATAGTATTAAAATGACCCTATTCTGAAGGTCCATTTTCAGTTTATTTCACAATTGAGAGAAAATTGCTTCTTTGTTTGTAAGGTGATAATAGAGGTATTTGGAACGGACCAGAAACTGTTTGTGTAACAACAATGCAACCAAAACCTCAGAGGACAAACCAATTCATAGAACTGAATCATTATCTGAGTAAACTGGTTTGACAGTCAACTACTTGTACTGTTTATTTTGACAAAACTGTACACAATTCAAACGAATCTCTGCTAATTTATCCTCCACATTGTGGTAAATCTGTCCCACTGATCAATGCCCTAACATTGCAGTACTGTAAAACTCCCTCTGACCTACAATCACATCACCAACAGTTGTCATACAGGCTTGCAGTTTGGCAAAATTACTAAACCATTTAAAATGATTCACACACACAGCAGTAAAACTGTTACAAAAAGCGGCGTTTTAATCAAGTGACGGGTTTTCAGGACGTTTGTTACCTGGTCGGGTGACATTCTCAGCTGTGAGGTGACAAAACTCCTGATGCTAGGCCTCAAAAACCTCGCCATGTTTGTTTCTCACTGGTGGTGAAAACACTGACAGGGGGAGGACTTGCCCTTGGTCCGCAGCTACGCCACAGGACGGCGCCATTATTAGCCAGACAGGGGCCGACGACACGAGCATCACGTGGCTCCAGTAAGAAACCGAAGTAAACGACAATTCATATTGTAACGTAACATATATTGTTACATCGCGCTACCAGATTTATTTGTATATATGTAACAAGTAATTAAATAAATTGTAAGAAAATACAGTGTCCCTCTTTTATAATGGTATGGTCTCAATAACGGAACAGCAGCGTGACACCGCACGTTTTGTAACGTAACTGCACACCACACACTGAGTTTAGATTTCATTTATGGATTTATAATTGAGCGGTGCAGGAATGAATCCTAAAACCTGGAAATGAGTTAGCATTTTGTACTTCCGGTTCCCTGGTCTCGAAGTCAAGAATTAGGCTCGTTCGAGGTGACGAGATCAGACGGGAGCAGGAGGCGGGGACAAACAGCAACCGGCATTCTTGCTAGCATTAAACTAAACTTCATAATGGTGCATTGCTGCAAGTTGTCGGAGCTAAATAAGAGAGATAGCCATGCTTAAAAACACAAACTTAATATTCATAACTATATTAAAAAATAAAACAACCATAAGGAATGCTTTGAAGGATTTTATTCAGTGCTGCAAAGAAAGAATACAGTCCCATCCTTGAACAAACCAGGCACTGGCTTATGTGGTGAAAGGAACCTCGCAGAACCCCTTCCCCAAGTCGTCCCTTATACATACTTTGCTTGCCAGGCAACTCTGAGCTCACTCCGGCCCAAAACCAAGAGAAGAAACTAAGAAACACTGTATCAACTAAAACATTTTCCAAACACATTCAACATTTTTCACAATTCACGTCATACGCCATTACTCTACTCATCAAAGTTACATATGTACAGGTATGGTTGGAACCTTGTCGCCAAGCAAGTGCTTTAGAAAAAGTAAAATAAGACCCCCATGCATGTAAAAAATGAAAATTACAAGTCTAAGCTAAATTGAAATTAAATTTTCTGCACTGCCCTCTGTTCATGAGTCCATTATCTGAACAAAACAGATAATTAGAGGCCCTCACATTTATTCATTGTGACACATCTACATAGTTCCTCTTGCAAAACTGAGAATTTGAGTTGACTTTTTGCTCTTGAGCTGGCCTGGAGATATTTCTAAAGCAGTTGAACTTGTGGGACAAATCAAATTCTGGCCTGTGTATCTGCAAAAAGCATTGTCATGAGTACATATGAAGTTGTCTGTCTGCCCACCTATCATGTCTTTTTATTTTTTGTTTTTTTAAATCCACAATAAATAAAACTCGGGATACTGTGGGATTAACCACTTTATAAACTAATATATTTCAGGTTTAGAAATTAGACATTGTCTTTGCTACTTTTCCTATAAAAAAATTATAATCAAATTGTACAGAAATGCAACTTCTAACAAAAAAGAAAAATACACGGATCAGGTTAATCTGCAAAATGTGACCTGTGCTCGGACAATAGCTTTGGCTAAATACACATTGCCCAGATGTATTGCTCTTAGCAAGTGCATATTAGGTGTCTCTAGAGAAAGAGCGGAGACTTCAATTCAGGCTTCAGATATTTTTAGTCTGGCTTGTGCTGATATGTTTTGGTTTGGTTTAAAACAAAGTTTTAAAGGGAACAAAATAGAAAGTATGGCAAGTAGAGAAATGGCTAAAACAAGATAAAACAAGATGGGATGATTGGGGGGTGGGGGAAGGGTGGAAAGGTAGAAAAAGACCAGGGTGCAATCACAGGGCCAGGAGTGGTCTGCGGAGGCCCTTTGGAGGAGGCAGAGGTTGGCGCTCCCCCTTCCAGCCCCGTCAGTCCTGCTTGAAGTTGCCCAGCGCTCTGAGGCGCTCCAGGAGAGGAGGGTGAGAATAGTGCCACATGGAGAACAACCAGTCAGCTACGGGGAAGCCCAGGTTGTCCTTGTTGAGCTTTATGAGGGCAGAGTAGAGCTCAGAGGCTTTGCCCATGCTGCGTGCAAAGGCATCTGCCTGAAACTCAAACCTGCGACTCAGGACTGTCAGACAGAAGGACAGGAGCTGCAAAGATAAAATATAAAAATCTGAATTTGTGAGGACATCTGCAAATAATCATGTAGTGAGATAATGTAAATTAAGTCAACAGGATATCTTATCAGTCCCACACTCACTTCATTATACGGGGAGAAGATGAACTGGAAGATAATCATCAAGCCTATTAATGTGGGTTGGCTGTCATCGAAGCCAAAAGCTACAAACAGCTCCTTACGTCCAATCAGAACAGCAAACAGGGAGAAGCACAAGAAGGAATTCATCTGCAGAAAGAACAGCAGAGAGAAAGAACAGCAGATGTTGTGTGCATATCAAGTAACATGTGAACGTCTGCAATTTGTTCATGTGTAATCAGGCCAACTAGTTGCTATGTTCTGGTGCAGAACCTGACAGAAAAATCAGCTAGACAGTCAGGAAAACAATTCATCACCTGACTGATGACGATATTCTTGACAGTGTGGCCAAGCTTCCAGTGGCCAAGCTCATGACCCAGGACTGCAAGGATCTCTGAGTTGTTGCACCCCTGTTTCTTGTTCTGTAAATGTTTTTGTAAGACAGCAACACTGTTAGATTATACAGAAAGACGAAAAACCAAAACAATTATACAACCAGGATGCAGGGATCCCTACTTCAGCCATTTTCAAACATTAACAGTGACGTTGAGGAAAGACACTTCTCTGCTCACTCACTAAAAGTCGCTTACGATAGCAACATTGCTCGATGACCAAAAAGGTCCTCCAACCTCTTAGGCTAGTTGTTCTGGCCCTGAGGTGAACAGATTATACGAGTGTCATTTCTAATTATGCCTTTCATTTAACACTATTGCATTTCCAGGTTCTGACACTTTAAATTCAAGGACTATCAACACTTATCAATCACTTTCAAGGGACTGTTTGGTCAAATTCAAGAATTAAACATTTCTGTTGACCATATTTCCCCCCAAATGTCAGGTTACACAGGGCACTTTTACTTAAAATGTTGTCAAGACATTATATGATGATTCTTTGATGGAGAAGTACAAACACATGATGCATGTTGATTAATTTGTGTGCTGGTTTAAAAAATTATTAGGTACTGTCAAACATATAATTCCTAAAAGTCAAAGTGTTTCTTTTTTTATGGCCACAAACTTTAAAACCTTTTAAAGACCTGTAAGGAACGGTGGTTTGTTTCTGAAAAACCTTTACGGCTATGTGACCTTGGGTTTGGCTTTTGAGTCGTTGGCGGCATCATCGCTCTCTGGCTGCTCGGGCTGTGGCTCTCCGGACTTGTTGAGAGGCGAGTAGTCTTCCAGCAGAGTGTCAAACAGCACAATCCGTTTGTTCTTGAAGAACCCATAGAAGTATGCATTGCTGTGCGATGAACGCTTCGAACCTGGAAATATGAAAAACATTCAAGACAACTGAAGAATATCATGTCTAAAACCAACCTGTAGAAAGGCTCAACACAACACAATATTCATTCAGTAATAATGACAGGATGTCAAACAAGAACATGAAACGTTGATGATTAAATGCGCATGAGGCTCCATATGTGAGCACCCTGGATTTAGTATTACTTTACCTTCAACTACATAAACCTTAGTGAGGGGGAAGCTTATGCTCTTGGCCATAGCCTCAATATCTGTCTTCAGCTCTCCTTCTGGCAAAGGAGTGAACTTGTCAAACAGGGGAGCAATGTAGTCAGCATAGATTGTTACAAGTACCTGAGGACACAAGAGAAGAGATGATGAAATATTGGTATCAAACAACAAGCGGTAGTGATACTACAGAGTCATCTATGTATTAAATTTGAGTTACTCCCTAATTATCATGTTCCTTTATTACACAACAATGCCTTTCTATGGGTTCACTCATTGTTTAGCAGCTAGCAAAGTGAATGCAGCACTAACCAGAGAAACTGCTAGGGTGAAGAGCCAGGCATAGATGAAAAAGTAGTCTCCACCAATCTTGATGATGTACAGGAGCAGTGAGGTGACGGGCAGCAGGATACACTGGGTCACAACAAACTTCTTTACAGCATCCTTAAGGAAGAAGCCTATCGTCTGAGAGGAAGACAAGACATTAATATAAGAATGTTTTAAAAAAGACAACGGTGTAAAATTTTAAAAAGATAATCTGTCAGGATGTGTGTGCATCACTTAACTGGTGACCTTTAACAGAGAAAATGTTTTTATTTTTTGTACAAAGACAAAAAAGAAGTAAGTATGCAGCATTTAGTTAATCTTTGATGTCCATCTGCATGCTTGTGTTTCAAATAGTCATTGTTTTGCCAAAGCACAGCTAAACACACTACTCTCATTGCAGCTTTGGAGTTGTAAGAGTGTGATAAGTGTGACACATCACTTAATTCATTTTGGGTGCAATTCATTGTAACTGTCAGGAAATCAAGCCGATCATGCCTGCCACATTTCAAGCCTAAAGAGATTGAAGTGCTGTTCAGTCAGTGTACCTGCTGATTAAAGCCGTGCTTCTCCTCAATGACAAATGTGTTGTACAAACTCCAGGGGAGTCCAGTTAAGGCACTGAACAGCGTGGCGAGTGTCAGAAACACGAGGGACTGGGTGATCTCGTACTCTGAACCAAATCCAAAGCGAGCTGTCACAGTACCAGCAACGCCCCACAGAAGAGGGATTCCACCCAGGAGCAGGATCAACTAAAATGTTTTGAGCATAACATAAGCCTTTTACTTTTTAAACATCACATTACACATGTTGCATAAACATAAATAATGAAAATGACTATGTTAAACTGAATATTCATGGTAACAAATAATCTTAGACGTCTGTCCCACTCTATATCCATTTGAAATGACATAAGTTAAGCACTGACCTATCAATATATCCACAGTAACTAGGTTTTTGTCTTTTAATTTACTGGTTTTCTTACCGTTCCTTCAGTCTCTGAATACAGTCCAGACCAAAAGCTGAAGTTGCTTTTATCCAGCTGATAAAGACGTGACTTCTCAAATGTTTCAGAATCCATGATCTTCCCCAGTTCCTGTGGCACATGTGTTGTTGCTCTGTATATCCTCCTCTGTGGAGGTGAAAGATCAGCACACATATAACTGATTAGCTCGCTGAATTCAAAACAGTCAAATATCAGACATTAGAAGAAATAGTAAAAATATCTTAAAAAATAAACATTTTATTCATAACTAATTCTAACTTTGAAAAAAATGCCATTCGCATAAAATCACATTTTGAGCTACATAGTTTCTTTGATGTGCTAATTTGATTTAGGGTTCATTTCCTTCTAGAACTTAGTAAAATGCAAATAGAACATATTTTTAAATAAGGCCATTTTATCTCGACTTTATCAAACCCCTGCCACTCTGTTCATGCAATCAAATAAAACTAGTTATGCATTATGTTCTTGCACAACATCCTGTTTCTAGGGGAAATGAAGTCTTTGACTTTACCAAACTTGCTAAGACAAAACGTCAATTACACGATACAGAAAGTACAGGGCTTTATATTTGTTTCAACATTTATTGCATTAGAAACATACATGACTGCCAACATGTCCACTGCATCCCAACACTGACTTAATATAAACGGAGGGGGGGAAATAACCAAACATATTGCCAAGAACTTTGTAAATAGCAAATGTTATTCATAGTCTCACCAAGTGAAAAGGCCTTGTTGGTCAGGCAATACGCTGACCAACAATCTGAAAATGTGGACATTTCTCTTGTATAGCCACAATATATTGTATAGACTACACTTGTGCAGGTTCATGGGTAAATACAACAAACGTATCTAAACGCTGTCATACCAGAAGTGTCAAATAAGTTTGCATCTGTTGTGCACTGTTAAATCAACATCCATTACTGTGTCACACATTTTTTTTTCTAAAGTATCATGTTTTATGTTAACAGTTAATTAACGTTAGCTTTTTTACTTAATTTGATTTCGGGTCGTCTTCGCTCGAAAAACACGTTGGGCTTCAAGCCGAAACTGAGTCGGATACTGACAATAACTTACCTGTCTGTATGACAGGTATGCCTCCCACAGATACACAGTCCACGAAAATCCCAAAACAGCATAAAATATCTGCATTTCCACCGGGAGCTCAAATATAGATTCAACCATCTTTGCTCTATTTTTCTGGTCTATGTTGCTAGAGCGGGGAAGACTAGCTCGCAGGCTAACAGTAATGTTAACGTTGCCTAGCCTGACTGGTAGTTTTAGGCTAGCCGCTAACTTAGCTTCTACTCTACACACAAACAAACAGACAACACTTTAAAGTTGAATAAAGGCAAAAGTGTCCCCGCGTTAAATCAACAGATATAGACTAAAAATGTTAACTCTGAAATCTTTGCATCCACTTTCCATTCCTAACGCAAGGCTTTTACAGCTAATATCGTTCCATTCATGCGAGATGCGAGCCTGATGGTGAGGTGTTGCAACAAATTCTATCCGTATGGAAACGACCACTGCTATAATTTGGTTCCGCCGCTGATTTATTTTACTTGCGAAGCTAACAATTTTGTAACCACACGTCTTAACCCAAACTCCTACGCACCTTTAAGCAGATACCACACATATTTTGTTTAGACATGGCTGACTTTTGCTTCTGTTCGTCTAAAAGCTAACGTTTGGGGATGTTATTTATCGCTATATTATCGCAAATTAAATCGAGTCTGGTCAAATAAGCAGTGTTTATAAAGACTATGTCTAGTGACCGTTGCTAAAATCACACTCAGTTTTGCAGTAACACTTCTAGAAAACGATCATTCAAAAGACAAAGTGTTATTCCAACCAAAAATGTAATCCTGTAAGGGGCGCTGGGGTCCTCACAGCTCTGGAGAAACTGCGCCACACCCAATTTAATGCAGAATACCTGTCAAGCTTGAACATTGCGGACATCTGTGCAATATGTTTTCCAGTGTACGGTCTTCATGGAAAGCTATTGAAATATAAATAAATTTGTAATATATCAGTGTATCAATTGCAATTTAATCACGACAAACATTGCAGATAATGTGCAATCGATAATAATATGACTAATCATGGCCAGAATAAGGTGTTTGGTGGCTCCAAGGGTAAAACTCAGCTGCCGGGCTTCTATTACGCCCGTTTCCCCCACTCTGTCTGCAAGTGTGCACCGTATTCATATGCTGCAATTTTGCATGGCTCTTTGTTTTGTGTGGTATTCTAATTCAACACTTTTGTTAAAGATTGTGCATTATATGTGTCATGTGTATAATTATTTAGGTATTAAGACATAGAATTTCAAACAGCAACAGTTATCAGGCCAGCTGATATTGGTCTTGTAGTTCGTGCATAATCCCAAACAAAATAATTAATCAAATTTCCACAAACTGAGTGCCACACAGTTTATCGGCCAGGAAGCAGTCAGCTTTGCACAGTTGGTATTCCAGCCTCGACTACAAAAAAAACCCCTAGACTGAAAAGCATACCTTTTGATGAAAGATTGCAATCTGAAACAATAAGATATAACTATAACATAAAAGTATTCTGTACACATCAGAAATACTAAAGTAATACTAGAAATGACAATAACAGTACCTCATTGTGTACAATTAAGCTTCAGTACCATATTCCTGACAGTTGAATCACAGACACAACAGCGATGATTTTGAGCAAATGAGTTAGGTGTATTTCCGTCTAGCAAACAGCTCCTGAGTTGTCAATTTATTGCAACTTTACCAAACTTACTCTAAAAAATAAATCACTTCCACAATTCATAAAGGGCTTTATATTGGTTTCCACATTTATTTTATTAGAAAGTGTTACATACATATCTGCCAACATCTGTCCACTGCATCCCAACACCGATTTAATATAAACTGAGGTGAAAAACCAAACAAATTCCTCAAGAACCTTGTAGTAAGGAAATGTATTTCAGTCACATTTTCACACAACTGAAAAGGCCTTGCAATACGCTACTGACCATTTCTAACAATCTGAAAATCTGTACAGTTATCTTAGAGAACTACAGTATATACATTTGCGATTATGAGTTAACATAGCAGATGTCTAAAAAAACAATACAACTGGATGTTATGCGCACTGATTAAGCTTAACGCTAATTTCTTTAACGCTTTAGTTTGGTGACTCAAAAAAAACCAACCTAAAACCATAATACTATAATTTTGGGATAAAGAAAAATACTGGTACACAGGGTTGTGAAAATACAAAGTAATTTGCCATAGCTATGTTAAAAAGGTGCTCAGTTAAACTAACTTCCAAGAAGCAGTTTGCTGTTGTTGGTGTCTGGTGGGAAGAGGTCAGGCAGGGTGGTGGTGCAGCACACAGGTCTCCCCAGGACCACCACAGGTCTGAGGTACTGAAGCTGCTTAATAGCCAGGTCCCCACACCCTGCCAGGGCTTTGTCCAAGATGGACTTCAAGTTTTGGACTGATGTGAAGTCTCCAGCCATCTCGTGGGGCTTCAGCAATGGGGAATGAGTGCGTCTGCTGCGGGTGTGAGAGATTCCCAGCTGGTTGTTCTCCTTAACGGAACAACTCCGTCTGAAAGAGTCTCGCCGTTTTGCCGGCATCGTGTTTTTGTCTTTAGGGGTTGTCTCTTGTATGAACCTCAGGAATGAGGACTCAAAGCCAATAGGCTTATAGGCGGCAATGTCAAAAGGGCGTGGAGAAGGGCTATGAGGCGGAGTGTCTTTCAAGTTTGAAGGCTGCTCAGCCAGTTCGTTTTTCCGCTTTAGTGGCTGACGAACAGGAGGAGTAGGCAACGGTGCGGACCCGTTTAACATCTTACCACCATCCTTGGCGGTTGACACTTCTTGGAAGCTCTCCTCAGTAGTAAAGCGGAGTGAGCATGGTGTCGAGAGGTCAACAGTGACGGGACGAAGAAGAGGTTTGATTTTATCCAAACTTAATCTCTCCTCCTGTTTCTGACTGTTTTGTGTTGCTGCAGTTGAGTCTTCAGAGTGCCCACCGGTGCTCGGTTCCCCGTAAAGCACCTCATCTGCACCAACAAGGACACCGTTTCTCTCAACAGGTGGTGGCTCCTCCTCTTCCTCCTCTGGGAATCCCAGTGGATCATGATTATCCTCATCTTGCGTGTCTGCCTTAATGAAGTGTAAGCTCATGGCTGCAGGCTGCCCCCCTGTGTTTTCTGGCTCTGCCTGATACTCCATTTTGCGAACCCCATTAGGTGCACATGCTCCTGTAACTGTTGGCCTGGCTGACTTCTTTTGAATCAATTCCTCAAGCTGCTCAGCATTATAAACAAGCTTATCGTCATTCTTAACAAGATCTTCTCTGGGCATGTGGTGAACCTGCAGGTAGTGACGATGCAAGCTTGCCATGTACATGACAACTGAATCACAGTCCTGAACCATGCATGGGTAGGCCACACGCAAACAGCGGTCTTGGCACATCTGTAGTGCTTCTTCATGAGATCTGAAGACAAACTGATCGTATGGATTTATTTTTCGGTTGTTTTCTCCTGACACCTTCTTCGCCACAACACCATCCTCACCCTTTTCCTCTGACTGAGTGGTCACTTCAGGTTCTGGACTCGATCTCTCAGCCTGTGAGGTGGTTGAACCAGGTTCTTCTTTCTGAGGACTCTGTGATGCAACAATTAGCTTCTTTTGGCATCCAGTAACTGACTTCTTGTGAGTGCTCTGTAGACGTACCACCAGTGAATCGTAGTACTCATCGTGACTATAAAGCGTATGTTTTTTAAGTGCATCATCATGGCTAAACACTCTTGCACAGCCTTCATACTTGCACCTTATTAGCGCCGGTGGTTGTGAGTGGCAATCACGAGTGTGACGCACTAGGCTGCTTTTAAGGTGGTAGGAAGCACTACAGTTGGCAAAGTGACATTTGTATTGGGGCTGAGGTTCATCCGAGTTTGGAAGAGACCTTTTCTTTGCAGGCTCTTTTTTGACTTCTGGACTGTGATGCCCATCAAAGTCTTTCTCCAACAAGAGCTGAGAGCGATTGTAATGATGTATCAACTGTAGGTGGCGCACAAGGCCTCCCTGGGTGGAAAACGCTGCATCACAGTTCTTTGCTACACAATGAAAGGGTTTACTGAATTTATCCAGTATATAGCAGAGATTACTTTTGGCTACCAAACGTCTTGTAGTTCTGACCTGTTGTGTGGTCCTATCCTCACTTTGTCCCTTCTGCTCATTGTCTTCCTCTCTACTCTCTACTCCATCCTCTTCAGGTGGAGAATGATTATTAAAGGTTTGTCCATTTTCGCTCATCATGGTGGAGTTTTTTTTCTCGTGTTGGCGTTGCAACTGAGGGATCTCTTTCTTCCTCACTTTGAGACTGTGATTCGTCAAGTGCTGAGATGTATGCTTTGAAGGGTCTTTGTTGCCATGATGCCGTATAGATGCACAGCTTATTTTGTCCACCAAAGTCTCACTAAGATTATGTATCTGAATATAGTGGGCCCTCAAGACTTGTTTTTCTCTGTGACTCTTGGCACAAAGATGGCACACGTAAGGCTTGAAAGATGTCCTTTTCAAAGATGTCAACTTTTTGGCCTGTTGAACAGAATGGCCATGTTTGGTGTTATAATGTCGCAGTAAACTGTAACTCTGAGCGGTCCTAAAGCCACAACCTTTCATCTCACAGATATATGGCTTAGCGGCGGCTAATGATTCAACACGGCCTTCTTCATCAGCTGCCAATGCTTCTTCAGTTTTGATGTTTACCTTTTCCTCAGGCAGTTGTGGAGGTCTTTCCTGAAGCAATACAACAGGATGATTTGCCATGATTGCCTGATGAAGAGATATTTGTGATGCATTAGACTC
Organism: Gadopsis marmoratus; assembly: GCA_036023855.1. NCBI lineage: Eukaryota > Metazoa > Chordata > Actinopteri > Centrarchiformes > Percichthyidae > Gadopsis > Gadopsis marmoratus. Next base: position 9,880 of record JAVQJF010016743.1, on the reverse strand, counting down.
TGGGATGGACTGAGAGGGCTCACTTGGCACACTGTGAGGTGAAGAATTCAGGTCCAGTTTACTGAGTCCAATAAGTATTTCTTTCAGAGCATCATTTTTTGTTTGAAGGCTTGAAGAGTTCGTTTCATTGTTTTTGGGATGAGTGGATGTTTTTATGTCTTTGCCATCCTTCACGGGCTGAAGTGGAGTTGAAAGCTCATTTTTCCCCTTTTCTTCACTGTCCGGCTCCGTCTTTATCCCTTTGGACTTAGAGCCGCGCTCGTCGTCATGTTTGTGTTCTTTGTTCTCCAGTTTAAGGTGTTCTGGGTGGGCACATTTCAGATGTCTCTGGACATCTCTGGCTCTGGAGAATGTCATGCCACACTTCTCAAAACCACAGGTGAACTTACTTCCGTCAAAACACACAGCCACCAAGGTCATTGTTGCTTTGGGCTCCTTGCTGTCAGATGCTTGCAAAGAGGAGGCACAACTTACTGAGGAAGAGTTTAGGGCATTTCCATTTACAGTCTCTTCTGCATCAACTGACTTATTAAGCTGGGGTGTCGCTTCAGTAACTGTCTTAAGAAGTTTCCGCTTGGCCTTCCTCTGAGCCTCAAAGTCGTCTTCAGTGAAGGTGATGTTGTGTGTTGATAAATGGTGTATGAATTCCTTTTTGGAATAATAGTATTTGCTACATTCAGTATTAGAGCAGGTAAATGCTGCCTCCCTGAAATGCTGTGCTTCATGGTGATAGATTTGTCCCAAGTCGGAGTAAGAGATGTAACAGCCTTTGAGCTCGCACTGGTAGTTGAGCTGAAAGCCATGGGTCTGTTTGTGCGTGACAAGTTCATTGGAAGTACTAAACTGAGCGCCACAACCTATAACCACACATGTGTAAGGCTGATCTCCATAATGAATTCTTCTATGTTTGCGGTGATGGTAAGCGGATACAAAATGGCGTCTACAAAAAACACACTTCTCCCGCTTATCCCTCATCTGATGAAAATATTTCACATTCTCATCACCTTTGTGCTCAGACTTTAAATGGACATACAAGTACTTGGAATGTTTAAAAGTTCGAGTACACCCGGTTCCTGGACAGTGATACTCATCCCGGTTCTGCAGACGGAAGTGCTGATCGATGTAATCGAATGTCACATGCTCGTCATCGTCCACATTCTTGTCTTTCACAGTTTTTGCTTGTTGAACGATGTGGTGCAGCACGTCTGGATCATGTGTGGATTTGTAATACAGCATTAAGGAAGGGTCAATGGTGATCTCACCTGGTTCAATGTCATCCTCCTCATCCATTGGTTTCTGCATGTCCTCTTTTTTTACACTGTTTTTGTCAAGATCTGTTTCACTCTGAATGTGTTGTTTCACGTGAGGAACAAGTTCTTTTCTGCTCTTAAACTTTTCCAAGCACAAAGGGCAGGGGTGGCTCTTGTCCTTTGCATGTCTTTTGGAGTGCTGAACAATTTGGGTGTCAGTGACCGACCTCTTACAAATCTGACAGCAGAATTTGTGTTTCTTTGTGTCTGATTCTTCTTGGATTTCTGGCAAGTTAGAAGACTGCTTTGTATCTTGCTGTCCATCAAGACCTCCGTTAATCATCATATAGTGCTCAGATTCTACTTTCACTGCAATTCCCTGAGGCTCATGTTGCTTACCCTTCTCTTGTTTGTCTACCTCCTCCTCTTCCTCTTCTGCCTCCGGTATCAACCCTAGAAGGGAGATGCAATGATACTTGAGAGTTTTCCAGTCCCAAAATTCAGGATCAAAGGGCCAGTATGCTTTCAGTGCTAGAAGCAACTCGCAGCGTAGTGAGTTGGGAATAACTTCGTTTTCCTGGTCATGCTTTTGGTCTGGGCGTAAGTAAAGCTCCTCAAGGCACCCAAAGACATCCTGGCTGGGGCCAAGCAGGAACTCGGTGAGTAGGCAGGCACGCAACACTTCAAGGTCGTCTGGAAGAAGGCAGGACACCATCTTACAGACAGAGATCCTTGTCTCTGAGTCATTCTGCTTTGGAAGTTGAAGGGCTTTGACACAAAGTTCTACTGACGCAGGTACCCCCACTTCCTCCGCCTGAAAAGAGAATGATATATTAGCACATTTCCTTCAAATAATCATGAGGTAAATTTCAAATCACACACTGTTGCATGCATCACGTTCTGAAAATGTCACTGCAATTGAAAATGAAAAAAGAAAACAATTCAGAAAATCAGAAAATGGCATGTGACAAGGCTGGGAATTCCAAGTCCTTGGAATTGGACATCAGTGATTCAATAACCTTTCAACTTCAAGAACTCTTAAGATCTGTGTCAATGACAATTAAACAAATTGTATAAGACATGTTTGCCAAAAGTAAACATTAATCAAGCAGGCAAGATCAGCTTTCCCACGACGCAACTTTAATACTGGATAACTGGAAGGTGTACTGTTTTTGACACGTGTATGTTTAAAGCGATACAGACACTGTTTAGATTAAGCCTGATTTTCTCAGTTTCTGTCAGATCAGTTGACATTTGACGTGTGGTTTGAGGGGCGTCATGTGGAGATGCATGATTAATTGCCTGAAAGAAAAAAAGGCTCTCGGACGAACGGTTCAAATTCTGGCATGTCAGACATTTTGGTCGGATGTCCTGCAGTTTGAGCAGTTCCACAGTCTGATTTTCCACATGGCTGTTGTCAAAATGTCCATTACAAATTGTATTAATATAACTGGAGTAATATTTTACATAATGTGGCTAACTGTGAAACTGCTGTGATATAAAACTGCAGAACAGACACCATATTGCCTGCATCTTCCAGCCATCTGCTGCTCCATATTACTCTTTTTTTATTATTTTCCCTTCACAATAGAAGTAACACTGACTTTCTCACTGTCGAGGATGCGGTCATATTGTTTAAATACATTTTATTGGAATTGTAAATAGACAACAGCTTTTAGTTCCTGTGACTTCTTAGTACCTGGAGCTAATCGGTTGAAAAGGAGCCTTGTATAACCAATGCACCGACTCAAATCCAGTACAAAAATGGACAGCATGGCTGTTCAGCTCACCTCTGCCTGAATGACACGGACCAGGTAAAGCAAATGGCAGACTGTTTTGGCAATGGCACCTAGCTGAAGGCATCGTTCCAGAAGAGAAATTAACGAGGGGTCGATCCGCCTCTGAAGCTTACTCCACAACAGAGTCAACTCCCTTTGGATAAAGAATAAAAATAAACAAGAAAATTCAGTAATTTTCTCTTTCGCAAAAATATACATGCAAGAGAAATAATATGAGAAATCTTTAGACATCCAGACTGATTTTCAATTTACATTTGACTGTATCAGAATCAGAAACAGGTTTATTGCCAAGTAGGTTTTCACATACAGGAATTTGCTTTGGCGTGTGGGTGCAATAAAATTTGAATATAAAAAGTAAAATAAGATAAAAAGTAAATAAAATAAGATAAAACAGATAAAAATTTGAAACAAAACAAACCGTACAGTAATATGGATATTAGAGCTATACACTTGTGCAAGGTGTACAAACATTAGCTACGGGATGTGCGAAGTTCACAGTATGCAAATACAAATTGTCTTGGGGGCTTATGTTAACATAACACGTAGAGCCCTTCTGAGAAAGGGGGCTTATGAAGGTATTAGTGTCCGAGTCGGGGGGGGTGGGTTGTTGATGAGGCCAGCTGCAGACGGGAAGAAACTGTTCTTGTGGTGTGAGGTTTTGGTTCTGATGGACCGCAGCCATGTTTACTGCATCGTCCACAGACCTGTTGGCTCTGTAGGCTCTGTGAACTCATCCAGACTGTTGGTAGCAGTCCTGAAAACATCCCAGTCAGTGCAGTCTAAGCACGCCCGAAGATCCTCCTTAGCTTCCCTGGTCCACAGCTTTGATGTCCTCACAACAGGTTTAGAGTTTTAATTTCTGCCTGTATGCAGGGATCAGGTGGACCATGACGTGGTCGGAGTGGCCCAGTGCAGCGCAGGGGAAGGCGTGATAGGCACTGCTCACTGTAGTTAACAGTGATGCAGAATGTTCTCCTCTCTGGTCAGGCATTTAATAAACTGTCTGTATTTCGGGAGTTCATGGGTGAGATTGCCTTTGTTCAAGTCCCCGAGGACAATAACTAAGGAGTCCGGATTTGTCCGCTCCACACACAGTATCTGGTCGGCGAACATGCGCTGTGCCTCCTGCACGTTGGCCTGCGGTGGAATGTAAACCCCGCCCAGAATGAATGAAGCGAACTCACGGGGGGGTAAAAAGGTTTGCAGTTGATGAAAAAAAGATTCCAGATAAGGAGAACAGTACTGTTCAATCACTGTCACACCAGCAACAAAGTCACCAATCTTGAAGTAACATAAGCCTCTAAGAATATAATAGTTTTGCCCGCGAGAGATGTATCGCGGTCTGCTCTGAAGGGCTAGAAGCCTGCCAGCCGGTACCGATTCACACAGCCACGTCTCCGTGAAACACAAAACGGAAGATGAAGAAACGTCCCTCTTCCTCCCCACCAGTAGCTGAAGTTCATCCAGTTTATTGCACAGTGAACGCACAATGGAGAGGAATATTGCCGTTAGCGGTGTTCGGAGTTTGCGCTGGCGAAGTCGTACGTTTCCCTCTCCTCCGGCATTTCACTGTGTGGACAAAGGTGAGTGCACCTTTGACCAGGATGTTCAGTAATTCCAGGCATGGAGCGAGGAAAGTCGGAAATAAGTCTGCAGAAGTTGTGTCCATGATGTTCATGAGCTCTTCTCTGGTGAAAGAGCCATGGGTACCACGGCAGAAAAAATGGATTCACACACAAAACAAGAAAAAAAACATGCGCACCAACACACCGAGGCGGCCATCTGCGGCGCCATCTTGATGTCCATCCTTGTTGCATTCATAAATAAATACATAATGTACAACACATGTAGCCCACACAAACACTACTCACCAGGAGCAGTATAGGCTCTGCTGCTGGAGCTGCTGCGTCAGGAAAGTTGTGCACAAGATGAAGGCTGTGTTCTCCTCCCCCTCTGTCTCCATATTACATGTGATCTCCAGCACATCCTGACAGTCAAGTCTGGATATCTGTTCAGGGAGTAAACAAAATGTTGACTACTTTAAAAACAAAATGACAGACAAATCTCCAGACACTATTTCAATTTGGAAATCAAATGTGTAGGATAATGCCGCCAACATTTCACCAATCCTCATTAAATGCCGTTTCTTTGTCAATGTCATAGCAACGTGCAATGTGGTGGTGTTTTCACTACCGTACATTCATGCCAATTGAGCCGGCCGCTTGATTTTTAGTGCCACAGCAATCCCTGTTCTCATCAAACCTTACATTAACATGACCCAAATTAGTTCTGCACAGCAGAGGTACAAAGATTTAAGTTTGGTGTAAAAGTAAGCAGTGGTATCGGATCAGTATTGGGCAACTCCCTACAGTCAATACACCCTATTTCAAGTTGCGGCAAAAGTCAGAAACCTTCATCACCTGTCACACTCAACCGATCATGGAGGCAAAACGGCCAACAAAAAGAATCTTTTTAAAAAAAAACAAGGACCTCCGATAAAATTTGTGTAAATATATAAACACAAATAATAATAGTGGGGGATTAATGACAGACGTCAATACAGAGGCAGGGCTAAACAATGAGACAAAATAAGCTCCTGCTACACAGGTTTCTGTGGTGTCATAAAACAATCTAAAGACATGGTGCCTTTTTTCAAACTGCTGAAAAAATGGATTTCAATCAATGGTTATAAAAATAAATAAATACATTTAAAAAAATAATAAATTCACAGTATTTTATTCTGAATCCCAGAAGGCTGAAGCCTTCAAACCGAATGCCAGAAAACTCATTTTGCATTTGGGGCTCTATTTTTGGAGACAGGACAGATAAAGTTTATAAATAGATAGCTTTTTCAATACTTATTATTGGACTTGCAAATATGTCTCCATTTTTATTCATGACTTTAATAATATCAATTCTATATTACCAGTCAGAAAGGAGGAAACGACTGTCCCTCTGTTCCTGTGTGTTAGAGTCTATGTGTGAGTGTGACTGAATACTGACAACAGAAGCTGTTTCATCAGCAGACCACAGACTGCTGTGACCCAACAACACATCCTGCCACAAACACATGTCTCTTACTATAGCAGCAGCATGTTGAGCAGAAACTGGACATTTAGCCATCATTTTTAGATAACTATTTTAAATGTGTATCCATTAATTTAGCAATCTATTTCAACCATTTAGCCATTACTTCTAGCTAACCGTTTAGACCTCTCTGATCGCTAGGCAACTAGTTTTCATGTGGACTTTTTTTAAATCAAATAGTAATTTCTATTTAATCAGTTGAGCTACTCTACAATCCTTCCCCGTACCCCCTTCGGCAAATGCGAAAGTGCCCATCTGGGCAAAAAGTACCCCTGGTACCAGTTTTTGTAGTATAATTCTTGACCATCATGATCATCCCAGTGACAAGTACAAGCTGGTTTGGCAACTAGTCATTTAGGTACTTTTGCCACATTGTTGTTTAGGCAAAGTTTTTAACAGTGCCAACATAAGTGCTTGTGAGAAAACTCGTTTTTACATAAACATTTATCACAGTTGTGAAAATTGACAGGAGGAGGAACAATGTATGACTGTACTGGATGAGCATCAGGCCTATTCAGAAAAACAAATAGTTGTATTACCTCCATGATGGCTTCCTCGTTGGGCAGCAGGTGGCAAAGCAGAGAGACATAAGTTTGACGAAAAGTAGCTTGGTTGGAGATGAAGCTGCATTCAGTGCATGCTTTAGCCAGCACCACTGCCTTGGCCACTTCGCCCATCTTCTCCAGGTGCTTCACCCGCATCTCCATGAAGCCCTCACCCTCCAAGCTGATGTATGCGTCAACTAGTGACAGAATTCAAAGAAAATCTAATCAGAAAACTACCAACATAAGATCAATGTGACAATAAGCACCACGACAAAAGCCTGTGCAGCCATGTCCAAATTAAAAAACCTAGATAAATGAACTAGTTAACTAGACTCCAACCTTCTTCGGGGTTGGTGGGCTGGCCGGTGAGGAGAGAAGTAAGGACAGAGTTGCTCCATGCTCCTCCCTCTCCTGTGATCTGGAGTAAAGCTTGGAGGTCTGTGCTGCCATACTGTAACAAGGTATCATGGGCGATCTGCAATAAACACACACAACAACAAAATAACTAAGAAAAACACAAAACAAATTTCTAAATACTTTTTAAATGTGTTCAGCATCTTTTAGAAAATTGAATTAAAAATAAAGAAATAATCAAAGAAAATCTAATAAATTAAGGCCTATTTTTCCTACCCACAGGCAGCAGTGGTGCTCCTCCACTACTGTCATGAGATAATGAGTTTCACAAATGAACTACTTAAGGACATTACTTCGTATTACTACATACCAGGCTTTAATCTGTTGGCCCAATTTAACAATTTATCTACTCTGCACAAAAGAAAAGCATTTTTTTTTTAACACCAGTGTTCGGGTCAGAAAATATAACGTGATCACCCCGCAGCTGCAGTTTTTCTATGACTTTTCTTTTGTTGTCAACTCTGCTGACAAACATGTTAGATTTTCTCATTTGAAATGGCATCAAACTAGGTAATTCTTGCGTGTAGGCGTTACATGCTAGTTACCTAGCTGAGATCAATTTGGCAGCAAGAAAAATATAGCACTTTTTTCAACCCTACAGAATATTAGACTGCATGTAACTGCTGTGTGGCAATGACTTCCCACCTCTCTTCATGGAAAATCTCATTACTTTGAAACAAAATTCTTGGACAAATGAAACTTTGCTCATCTTAGATCCTTAAATCCTTTGAGATAAAGATTATATCAAACATTTATTCATACACTTGTGTCATTTCGACAACCAATGATGAGTTAGAGGTCAACACTTGTGGATTAGACTCAACAAGGGGCAATCAGAAACTAAACACTGCCATCTACACCAGCTTGGGGCATTTTTTCTCAGCCTTCACTAGCCTACTATCAGAAGGCTTTTGATAACACCTGCTGAGGAACAAATAATACAGTTCCTACCTTCTATCGTTGACAGACACAACAGAATGGTATTTTTTGTGGAAGTAATTGTTTACTTAAGTCATCACCACTTGCAACCCATCAGCAAACGACGTTTTGAAACAAGGTCCTGTACCTGAACAGAGTGGTGGAATTGAACCCAGGCTTCAAACGGGATTTCATTCTCAGGCACTGACAGTAACAGTTCAAAACAGCTCCTGCAAGAAAGAAAAACAAGACTTCTGAAAACAAGATTTCTGCAAGTTATGATAATTCTGGACAGTTCTATTCTTGACAAACGAAAAAGTAGAAAACGGCAGCTCTGTAAGTATGAAGTCTGGACATATTAATCTCAACTACAGACCTAACTGTCTATGTACGATACTACCTACATTTCTCCATAAAGGCTGGTTTGAAAACACGCCTGCCAGTAGTTACTTAATTATTACAAGGAAACTATTAAAAGATCCTTCATATAAGATTTTTTTTAATTCAGCTGAAAACACTAAAACAAGCCCGATCCCTCGCATGAGAACATCCCCAGATGGAATGAGTGCAATTAAAGTCATTGTGTTTGAGCTTGGCAATTAACCAAGAGACATTATGAATCCCTAACTGACCTAATTTAACTCATGTCAGTAAAATCCATCAACCCTTTAACCCTCAAAGACCTGGAACACTTCTTGGGGAGCCTGACTCTCCTGCATTTATTGTTTTTCTGACCTATTCCAGCACTCAGCATCGAGTGCGATACATCATTTGAGTTTCAGTCTCATTTTACATTTGCTTTGTCTGAGAATGGATGAATTTACCAGAATTAAAAAAAAGGTCTGGAAATATTTGATGTTTTTTTACTGTGAACTCAGAACAACGGGAAGATTTTTTTTTTTTTTTTTTTTGGAAAGGTGTGCTTAGATGTTTTAGACTTTCAGATGAATTTGTCTGCATCTGAACTTTCCTAAGTTACAACCATTTATTACAACATTATGCTAAATGCTTTTCAGTGAAAAACATGTGTACTCCTATGCTTTATTTACCAACTATGTAGATGTGTCCAAAAATGTTATAGCATAACAGAGGACACTGATGCAAAAGTCCGACGACTCCACCGCAGCATCGCCTAGCGACTCGTTGCTTCCTCTATTTCGCCATCTGGTTGTGCGGTTAGCTCTGTCATGTAAATATGTTATGTCTGCATGTTTTCACACAAGCAAATACACACTTCATACTGGTTTACCTGAGAGTTCATTCAAATTTCCAAAAAATGTGTCGATTGGTGGAGTAGAGTGTCATTTGCAGTGACGGCTGGTGGTGACGTTGGGTGGGGGGGCTGACAAATGCATTGTACCCATCAATAGTTTGCGCTGCAGCAGCAACAGCATCATATCAGTGACCAGGTTACAGCAACAACACTTTATATCTTATTATAAAAGATTCTCTAGAATAACACTATAGAGGTACTCACAAGAAAGGCCTGGTGCCAAAAATCTCTCTGTATCTCTTTCTCTCATGACTTTTTTTTCCTCTGTCCACATTAGCACATGCCATTTTTAACAAAAAATATATTTGCAAGAATGATGTTAGACTCCATGATATATCAAAATGGTCCATTGTGCAGCCGACAATGTCAGAAAGGGTCTAGCTAGAGATGAACTACAGGTCCTCAGCTAACTGGCTAAATCTAAAAAAGTCAACTGATCAACGAGGTTCTGAAACTCGCCTCGCTGCAGTGAAGTCGGAGGTTCGTCGGACCCCCACAGAGCTCGTGTGTCCCACAACATTCAGTCCACAATCCGTGACAGTGAAGCCTGTTTGTCTTCAGCAGCTCGTTGTGTCTCTGCCCTCATGTTAACTT
>JAVQJF010016742.1:0-13619 GCA_036023855.1 Gadopsis marmoratus | reverse complement strand
TCTCTCTCTCTCTCTCTGCTGCCCATCTGTCTCTCTCTCTGCTGCCCGTCTGTCTCTCTCTCTGCTGCCCGTCTCTCTCTCTCTCTGCTGCCTGTCTCTCTCTCTCTCTCTCTGCTGCCCGTCTGTCTCTCTCTCTCTCTCTCTCTGCCCGTCTGTCTCTCTGCTGCCTGTCTGTCTGCAGGCAGTGCCTCAGCAGGGGAGATGGTGGCCTTGTTGGTGCAGACCGGACTGTTTGACGCATCTCTGTCCGTCTGTCAGACCTTCAAACTGAACGTCACGTCCGTGTTTGAGGGTTTGACCTTCAAGTAAGTCTGATTCTTCTTCTACAACTTCCTGTTTCTTTGCATTGATTCTCACCATCAACAGTCACAGGAAATATTCAGTCCAATCAAACTTTGTTTTCATGTATCTGATTTATATTACATTTTTTTCCAGTATATTTTAACTTTTCTTAATTTACTGTATTACACACGTTTTATCTTCTAAAATATGACCAATTTCATCAGAAAGATGAGAAACTCTTGACAGTTTGTCAATATGTTTGATTATAATTTCACTCATTATTTTGTTTTCAGATGCATCAAACTTCAGTTTGGGGGGGAGGAGACTCAGAATGAAGCCTGGAGCTGGTTGGCTGCTAATCAAGTGTCATCTGTAGTCAACACCAAAGAGTCCAGGTGGGATTTTTATTTAGTTTATTCATTCGTCGATTAATTTCACATCTTATGACATTAAACAGAGGATCATGTTCAGATTTATTAAACAGTCAGAGCCTCCTGCTGGAGGGAGACAGGTGGCGCTGCAGCAGCAGTGACTGTGCTCCCCAACTTTTCCTCAGTCTCACAGTAATCCAGAGTTGTCTGAACTGTTGTGTTTCTAATCTAGTAGTTCATTACAGCAGCTGCAGGAAGTAGACGGACCCCATCACTCTCATGACGAGTGAAAACTTTGTTCTTCTTCTGTGTTCAGCGCTACAGACGAGGCGTGGCGGCTGCTGGCCTCTTACCTGGAAAGGTATCCTTCCGCTAATGGACACCACCACCGCTGTGTCATCAACAAGCTGCTGTCACATGGTGTCCCTCTGCCTGACTGGCTGGTGAAGTCTTACAAGGTGAGAGCTCAGCCAATAGGAAGCAGGGACTGTTTCAGACGTGTGTTAATCGCACGGGTTTCTTGGTTTCATTATTAAGTCTGTAACTGGTCTTGAGTGGACAGAAGCTGCCTGTTGCTGTTTTTTCCCCCATGATGCAGTGTGTGTATTGCAGGCTGTGGACACTGCGTCTCTGCTGCGTCTCTACCTGAACTTTGACCTGCTGGATGCTGCAGCTGAGCTGGTGTTGGAGTACGTGGACGCTCTGCTGGGCAGAGGACACCAGTACTTTGGAATAGAGGTAAGACTACAGATAGAGCCTCATATGAAATGACTTTTTGTTGGTTTTAATGCATTTACTTAGCAGACTGGTTAAATACAGCTGTAATCTTTAAAAGCAAGGAATGTGTTTCGATCATCTCAAGTTCATTCTGCACAAAGAAACCATCAGTCTGTCTGATCACACAGGTCTGTTACAGACCTATACAAAGCGATCAGCCATAACATTATGACCACTGATTATCAGCAGCAGGACCGATATCTGCGCCTTTGTGCAGGGAGGAACAGGATGAGCACTGCCAGAGCACTGCCAGAGCCCTACAACATTGCTGGCTGGCCCCCACGCTCGCCTGACCTAAATCCAATAGAACCTCTGGGACATTATGTCTCGGTCCATCAGACGCTGCCAGATTGCACCTCATACTGTCCAGGAGCTCAGTGATGCCCTGGTCCAGATCTGGGAGCAGATACCCCAGGACACCATCCGTCGTCTCATTAGGAGCCCCGACGTTGTCAGGCAGCATACAAGCAGGTGGAGGCCAGACAAACTACTGAGGACCATGTTGAGTTGCTGCAATGACATTTCAGCAAAATGGACTAGCTGCTGCATCATTTTTTCATGATTTTCGGGGGGACTTTGAATTAATCCTCTGTAGGTTGATCAATTTAATTTCCATCAAATGATGTGGCATCCTTTCATTCCTAACACATTATCCAGTCAATATCAGTATAGATATCCAGCAGGATTTTTTTCCCCCATTGAGATCTGATGTTTTCAACATGTTCCTTTAATTTTATTGAGCAGTGCACATATACACACACACACACAGCTCTGGAAGAAATTAAGAGACCACTACAAAATGATCAGTTCTCTGGTTTTACTATTTATAGGTATGTGTTTGAGTAAAATTAACTATCAATTGTTTCCAGAGCTGTATATTCCTCCTTCCAGCTCGGGTCCTCTACCAGAGGTCTGGGAGCTTGAGGGTCCAGTATCTTAGCTGTTCCTAGGACTGCACTCTTCTGGACAGACATCTCAGATGTTGTTCCTTGAATCTGTTTTAGCCACTCTCCCAGTTTGGGGGTCACAGCCCTGAGTGTTGCGATTACCACGGGGACCAATGTTGCCTTCACTTCCCACATCTCTTCTAGCTCTTCTTTCTCGAGCTTCTTGAAATCCTTCTTCTTGATGTTGCTGTCGCTTGGGATTGCTACATCCATCACTACTGCCATCTTCTGCTGTTTGTCCACCACTACTATGTCCGGTCGCTTCGACATCACAAGTTTGTCAGTCTGTATCTAGAAGTCCCCCAGGATCTTAGTTTGGTCATTCTCAACCACCTTCGGAGGTGTGTCCCATTGTGACCTTGGGACTTCCAGCTTCAGTATCTTCATGTGGATAAAGCTTCCTACTGGTGTTCATACTAAACGGTAGTACTTAGCATGTATTTCTGAGTGGAAGAAATAAATCCTGATTTTTTGCTTAAAAATTAATCATTCTTCTCCAGTCAACACAAGCAAAGCAAAAACGAGTTGTACTGTATATCAACTCTAAATCATTCGACTTCAGTTCTCTACAACCTAGATTAATAAATCCTTGTTTAAGCCACATCTCTGGGCAGTTAGTGTAAGTTGTGAGAACAAACAGTGGGCCAGAGAGCAGGGAGTTAACATGGTTGTACATATCGGCAGGTCTATTTTGCTTTCAGGGCAATCAACACCTTCTTGTTGTCCCAGGTTGTTAGCATGTCTCGTGGTCAGCTGCACTGGGCCACACCGACCTGCTCGGCTCGGTTCCATCCCCTGTCAGCAGGGCAGCTTTTGTAAAAGTTTGTTATCAGCGGTGCTGATCCCACTCTATTTAAGAAAGGGTGTGTCAAAAGGTTTAAAGCACTCCTGCTGCATGTGTCATCTCTTTTTGATTTAATATTTGTGCTACCAAATGTGGCCAGTTGTTTAATCCCCCACCCCCCTCCTTTGTACATGCCCACCGCCTGTCCTCCTCTACCCACCCGTCACCCTCCCACCATCCCTCGACAAGAAAATTCTGACCCATGTCACCTTTACAGCACACACTCCTCCTTCACACCCAGCTGCAGCCCAGAAATAGGACGGCTTTTTTTAATTCTGGGTGTCCACTCAGAGGCGAGTGCCTTGTGCCAGGGTCCTGTTCCAAGCTCAAACTGGAGGGGAATGACAACCACGTGTTGAGTTTCATTGAAATGAAATCAAGTATCAGCCTTTCCATATTCAGTGAATAAGCCAAGGTATTGTTGGTGTTCATTTCATTTAATCAACAAAAAATGTTTGGCAACTTCTCATTGTCCATAATGAAAGCTAAATAAAGTTACAAAAACCTTCCGCTAGCGTCACAATACTCGAGAACACCACCTGTGTAACTATGGTAACTGTAGCCTCGGAGGTCAGAAGACACAAAATCAAAACTGAGACAAAGATTTCACTAACAAAAACTCAACTGTAATGGCTATAGTTTTTGTTGTCCATTAGACAATTATCAAATGACTAAAAGGTGAGTAAATCTAACATATATTTTTGTCAAAAGATTAATATTAAACCAAAATCAGGTCCCAGAATGAACACTGCATACGCACTGCAACTTTGGGGGCCACCAGCCTCACACTGACTTTTGCCTCTTGTTGAAATAAAATATCCCTACAGTATATGTTAACACTAGGACTTAGCATTGAGCCACAAAAGATCCTCATGGATTCAACTATTCTTTTTTTTTTATTATTTCTACTCTAAAAATGGTAAAAACTAAAAGAGATAAGTCTATGGAGCATTAAACACCAGGAGTGTCCAGGAATCATTTTATATTTGGTCATTTCCGTTATGGTCTTAATAAAGCTGATCTGAGCAATGTTGTGCTTTTATCACACCATAAACAGGCCTGCTACAGTCACTATTGTGATCCTAAAGAACACTGGTGAGATCCACCTTCACACTGACTTTTGAACCACGATATTAAACCGCAGACCGTATAAACAAAATGAACTGACCAGAAAACTGGAAGTAACAACTTCAATCTGCTAAGCTAAACTATTCAACTTAACATCCTACGTGAATAAAGTCCTGTTTCAAATAAAAAGAACCACTTTGTGACGAGAGACTAAGGAAATATGTTCCATGTCCAGTACAAGGGAACATGTATGTATCTGTGAGAATCCCAGCTTGAGACCAATGCGCGGTGCAATGCTTAGCTAATTGGATATGTGTATTACAATGTTCGTGGTCACAGCACCCTTATGGGGCATGAAATAACAAGCAGCTGTGTGTGTTAAGAGACTTCACGTGTGTGTGTCTGCGTGTGTGTTCACGCTTAGCTCGTCTGCCTGTGTGTGTGGGAGGAGGGATGGCTGCTGAGAGGTTTATTAACCCAGTCCATCAAGGCAGTGTGGGATTCACACTGAGACACCAAAGGCTTAAGGATGTGAGCGCCACACAAGCAAGACAGCGCCTCTCCGAAATACTAATATGGGCCCTTATTTTCTACCACAACAACCACCCACACACCCTCCACAGCCAGCACCTCTATACGCAGCTAGTGGACTGTGTGCTTTGATTTGAACAGCTTTGCTGTCCTACTGAGGAGATTATCAACAACAGCCTCAATTCTTTACCACTGACTTTCCATTGTGATTAACCCTGCAGAACATTGTAAGTTTATGATAATAATCAACATGGCAGTGTGAAGCTTGGTTTACAGGACTTTACCGTATATAACTGTCAACATGGAATTACAAGGCTCTTTCAAAAGGTGCAGTTGATTTAAAGACCCTATCTTAGTCTGCACTCTCACAAACACATTTTACAACAGCCAGCATGGCAACATAGCAGAAATCAGAATGGCAGCAACGCCATTAGCTACCTATGACTTGTGCATTGTCCACATAATACGACTTCCTGACAAGCCAAACTATAGTTCTGTGACATTAGCAAACATAGCCTTACTTGTGTGCGGTTGGTTTCCAGCAGTAAGCCGTTATGTTAAGCTAACATTTCTAACAAGTGTTAGGACAAAGCAGTACACTGTTGTTGTTGTTAAAGGCAGCGGAAAAAATATTCAAACAACACAACAAGTGCCAGCGGTTCAAAGCACACTTTTCAAAAGTACGTATAATACAGTGATTATTGCTTAATATTTTTGTGTCGATCAACAAGATACAAACTCTTTTGTTTGTATGACAACAAAAAAAGAGTTTGTTTCATGTGGAAACCAACAAAAGCAAGGCTAGCGAGATTTACGGTAGCAAGACTTAATTAAAACAATGAGCATTGTGTCTTATGTCTAAAGTCTCTGGCAGTTTAAGGAAGTATGATTTCAATGAAACAGGGTTCAATTTGGGTATTGTTACTCATTTGTTAATAGTTGATAAAAATGTAAATGGTTTACAGCAGCATGGGGGATGTGCAATTTTGTTTGTCCTTCAAACCTGTTTAGTTTTACTGGGGTGGAGCATGGCACTGATGTTCACTTGTTTCTGCTGTAAAGTGTACGATGTAAGAAATGATGGCGTCTATGTGGACAGAAGGGATGTCGACTCTCACGTTTTCACAGATGAAGGAGTTATGTAATAATCTCTAATCCAGATGACATAATCGCACTGAAAAGGAATTTACCGTATGCACCAGAGTATTAGACGACCCTGATTACGTAAAAGGTAAAAGTTCAACTGGGCATCCTAAACCACTTTTAGTGCTGAGTAACTATAAAGACTCACTGAACAGACACTGGATAGCCTAGCAAGATGAAGGCTACTAATAAAATAAATAAAGAAGACATTTTATGTTCAAAGAGAATATTTGATGCATTTGTGTAGCCCTCGATTATAAGGCAACCCCCAGTTTTTCATACCTAATTTCCAGGAAAGATTATAGTCAGGCCAAAAGAGTATTTTAGAATACTCTTTCCAAGGTCAAGAATGAACTTTAAATCCCATCCATCTGAAATTAGAGCTGTTGACTTTGGAGTTGGCACCTTGGGTTGGTGTTCTGATTCCAGCCTCCTGTCCACATGTCAAAGTGTCCCTGGGCAAGACACTGAACCCTAAGTTGTCCCTGGTTGTGCTGCTATGCTGACCAAGACAGGACAGGGATGTGCACTGGACTTGGTCCCCGGAGGCCATAGAAGGCTGACCGCTGCTCCAGCTCCCCTGGAAGAAGGATGGCCGGATGGGTCAAAAGGAGAGGAGACATTTCAACGTGTGTATATGTGTGTTTGAGCTGTTCTCTGCATTTGTGTCTCATGATTGACCATTAAAAACGACCAAACTGTCCAATTATTATATTGTTGACTGTTAGTTTGATTCATTTAATAGTGATGAGGACCTGAATCTTGCTCAAAAACTACAAAGACAAAATAACTATAACTAATAATTTTGGAAAAAAATCACTACAAATCCTCTGATGGTAATCAGTTAGCTGACTGGCTGTGAGCATTAAGTGAATTTCAGGCGACAGATTGCTGACGATAATGCACCAAAAATATACAAAGTCACACACTGGCGGTCATGTCAGCAAAATGCTAACGCCCACTAACTCTGCCTTGCATGGGGGCTATACTTGGAGACACTCATTTACACACTGATAACCTACACTTGACACATTCAGAAATTGTCAATACCAGCTTGTACAGTCAATCTTGAAAATGCTGTTCGGCCAATCAACATGTCACCACGTGCACACCATGAGTCTGTTCTTAGTGCAGACCTCCAGTGAAGAGCAGGCGCTGGATTCAGAGGTGTTGAAACATCCCAAACTCCACCTTAATACCCCCCGTTTTATTAATGTTTCCAGCTCGGTGTGGAGCAATTAAAGCAGCACTGAACTCAAAGCCCATTCGCTCAGAAGTAAGCTAAGGCGAGGTGGGTGTGGGGATCCGTCTCATGCTGAGCCCCAATTACCACCTCATAAGAATGTGCTTAACAGAACATTAAAACACAATCCAGGTTGCACAGTGGAAAACACTAAATCCTAACCACCCAGTCACAGCTGACAACGCAGAGAAGGTCTAGGACCTTAACTGATCCAGTCTAGGCTCTGTGGGCCGAGCCTGGAGGAGAAAATAGCCAGCACCATTTAGACTGCTCTGGTGGACATATTGGACTACACTACTTTCTTTGAGTGTAACATTTGTGTTCATCCTTATTCATTAAAAAGGAAAACTACAGTGTATTACAATTTATTTTACTTTTCGTAGTTCTGGCCACTGGTTCTATCTGATAAAAACGGACTAAACAATCTAACTGATAGGATCCAGAAACATAGTGAAAAAAATGATGCAACAAACTAGTGGTCAGACACGGTTTCCACATTAGCTACCACTTTATGTCGCTAATGATCTGTCACTGCACAGGAAAACTAAGTGCGACCAACCGGTCAAAGTTGAAGCAGGAACTGCATCTGTAAACTGTGATAGATCTTTATGGAAACTTCGGATAATAATTTCACCTTGAGTTTCTCTACCAAATAAATCTGGCCAACCGTGTTTTCTACCTGTGTGATTGTTTGTGTATGTAATTGCCACTCTGACAGTCGTCATACGAATTGGTACAAGTTGACCATTATTGCCAATGGTCACACAGGCAAATGTATGCTAATAACTATATGTAGAAGAGAATTACAAGCTAGTTCAAACTGCATTAAAAATAGTGTAATGTGGCCTCTAAATGAGTCACATACACCACAATTAGTAGTAATAGTAATAAATTGCGTCGATGCGATCAGGTTAGTGACAGGCTTAATCAGTGACTTAGTTAAGATGGTGACAAGAAGCACTGATAATGATTGTGCAAATAAGTGGAATATCTGTATTACCAAACGACTTTGTGTGGTGACTAATACGATGCCAAATCTGATTAAAACAAGTTCGAAATTGTGTGGAAACTCCACCATGCATGCTGGAGGCTTTAGTGTGAATGCGAAGCACATTTCTTGTGTTCAAGCCCTGGCGCAGGCCGCCCTCCTCCTCCTCCCTTTTGCGGCTCATGGGGACTAGTTTGTTTTGCTCACATCTTGCCCACTGTTTCTATCAGCACATCCAGACCCTCTGCGGCACCCCTCTCTTCCATCTAACCCTCAGCGCCGTCCATGCCTGAGCCCGACCCCCCTCCCATCCAACAGACACCCCTACTGGCATGATTAATAGCCCTCTGCTGGGACTCTCCATCCACTCAGCACATTGTTGAAAGCCTCTGAAACAGGACAACAGTTGCATCCCCTCTTCACACTGGGCCTAAGCTCTGCCTGTCAGTCCCTGGTTAGAGAGCACTCTTAACTGGCCAGATTTACAGCTACTAACCAGCACTAGATGGCAGGCTATCTTGGGAGGGGGAGCCACTCTGATTAATCATAGCTATTTTGATGAGGAACCTATCCCCTTTATACATCTGTATAATCCATGGAGCCCCCCCATCACCCGTCAATCACAGCTACACACAGATGCAGATAGTTTTTAAATTTTATCTACTACCATGGCATTTAGTTTGATTCCATTACCAGTAATGGAGACCTGAGTCCTGTCAGATGGCACTGTATATAAACCAGCCAAATTAACTAAAACAATGGAGGTTCAAATCTCCAGTAATCCTACAGAAAGGTTTTATTTTCCATAGAACAAAAGTAACATTTAGTCAAATCATTAATCAGTCGACAGGAAGTGAATCGCCAGCAATTCCATAAAGTTGAATGATGCATCATTTAAATGATCTATCAAGCCAAATACCAAACATTTGCTAGTTCCACCTCAAACGTGAGGTTTGTTTTATATCACAATGTGAATATCTTTGACTTTTGGACTGTTGGTCAGTCAAGACAAGAAATGTGTCAACTTTGTAACATTCTCATAGACAAAATAATAAATCAAATAGTAATCACTAGATTAATCAATAGCAAAATGTATCATTAGTTGAGGCCTACGTCACGTGACAAAACACCCAACACTGGTGCTACATTTCTATAATAATGTTTTTATAGAAACATAGTTTTGTTTGCAGTTTACAGCTGAGTGGCTTATTCAGCATTTGAACAATTTGCTTCTCTAATTCTAAGTCAATCAAAGACAATCATTTGAGCGAAAGTGACATGAAAGAACTGCACTGTGATGCCTATAAATATGGGTCACCAATGCTCTCTTCATGTGGTCTTCACTGATAAACACTATAACGTTTAGCATCACATCATCTTTAGCTACTTACAGGGGCTAGAATCACCTGCAACCTTCACACCCTCAAACCACTAAAATACACGAACCTAAGGGATTAACATGCTACCTAACGTTGTCCAACACAACTCAGCAAAATACAGCTCTAAAAATCTCTTGTAACATGTAAGCAAAAACAAAAAAAAAACAGAAATCGCTGCTTTTCTTTTGTCTTTTATGATAAAAAAAAAAAGAAGGAAAACTGAATATCTTTGGGTTTTAAACTGCTTTCCAAACTAAAACAAGCAACTTGAAGACATCAACTTGTAATGAGAAAGTGTAATGGGCATTTATTATTTTCTGACACTTTAAACCAAAACGAACAATTATGGAACATGAAATCAAGCAGATTAATCAAAAATGGAAATAATAATAATCAGCTGCAGCCCTACTATGTTTGCCTATGCGCATGCACAAATATTAAGGGATTAATTTTTCCAGGTACTACGCCCACTCAACGTCAAACCAAAGTAAATCTGACAACACATTAAGGTTAGTGACAACTCCGCCCACTCAGTTTATTGTCTTTTGACCATATCATAAAAATAACACTGACAGCAGGACTGCGAATCAAACCCGTGATCTCGTGCTTAAAGCTACAGGACACCAGGGCCACGTGGCAGACATGAAGAATTGCCACGAAGGCATTCTGAGCAAGGAGCTCAGAATGCCTTCGTGAGTAAACATATTTGCATAAGTGGCTGAGCGACATGAATTATGGTTCCTCTTCCTCTGCATTTTCCAGCTGCCTTCTGCCGGTTCAATTGGGAGTGATATATGTGTGAAGATCAGGTGGCAGGGAAGTGGAAGGGAGGGGTGAGCGGGTGGAAGGGGGGGTTGGGGGAGTACCCCCGGAGGCCCACTAGTGCCAGCCTGACCACAGCTGGGGCCTGAGAGGACATACACTCACGCTTGACCTTGAAATAAGATTGAGGGGGACGGCATGTGTGCATTCTCTCCTGATGACTGACATGACAGTAAAATGTGATGAATTAGCAAGGTTGTCAGTAACGCATGGTTTAGGCTGTGTGAAAACAAAAAGGGAAACAGTTCAAAACACAGGTATCATTATACTGGTGCCACTAAGCAACATACTTACAAATTAAATGAATGAGCGCATGAGCATTACCCTCAAACTATGTGATTAAAGATACCTAATTTTTGTCGTAATTCTACTATTCCATGCCAAATTAGCTCTGCTTTGCGTCTTGCTTTGGGGAAACCAGGATAATTATAGTAAAGGTCAGCTGGAGAGTAATCAAATCATCCTTCACAATGTTCCTTCTGCAAATCCACTGCCATGCCCCCTGATATCCACCTCTGGTGCTGTGCTGGTGATTCGAGTCAATTAGAGGTGTGCTTGTGAATTTCGTTAGTGTTCGGATGAAAAGGAGAAAGCTGTCAGTCAAAAGGCCACTCTGGCTTTGTATCTGGGGGGCTGCAAGGGGCTCTAAACCTGTATTTGTATGAATAAAAATGAAGGGATTTAGCAGACTGCAGACTTGTCAAAAATCTGACCTTCGCTGCTGCAGCAGAGAGGGGTGATGGGAGAGACAGGTGGAAGGAAAGAAATGAAGATTTGAGAGGCTGAGGCTCAGCAACTTCTCAGCTGAAAAAATAAATAAAAAAAGGTGAGGAAATAAAATGTATGTCAGAATGAAAGGCTGTTCTCTGTGCTCTCTGACTCTCTGAGGTATAGTCCAGCAATAACATAAATCTGCAGAATTATTCAACAAGAGATTGAAACAGATTTGTCTGTGTGACAATCCTATATGGGAAACACCACCTGTCGATGTCAGGTAAGAGACAAAGAGTCAATCCGCAGCTCGAAACAATGCTTCAGATGTTAGAACACCAAATACAAGAAAGCTTTCTGTGCATTCTTATATTTGGAAGTTGATAATGGTAGTTCAGCAAAAGAAATCAAATCTTAAGAGTCCATTTGTCACTATCATTTGCTTGTTTTCAATTCCAGAGTAGTGCATGGATTAGATGTAACACAGCCCACATGGTTAGTCATGTCATCTCTGTTTGGCCAACTGTTCACCAACTACCACTGATGAAGTCATATCACACCACAAGGCTTGTTAGGTGAATGTTGAAAACATTGTGGAAATAATAATATGAAACTAATATCAAACTGCAGCCCACAACAACCCACAACATATGGATTCAAGGATCAAGGCGTATATTAACCATCAACAGATGTCATGGATTTAATGGTACACACAATCCGCGGTTCTGTACCCGGTACATTTTCGATGCAGAAGAGAAAACCAAAATAAACCCAGAATTGTTTATTCTGAAAAATATAAAACACAACAAAATGGCTCATTGGCCAAAATTCTGGCACTCAAACTTTGCCATATGGTCGACAGCAAAAAGGTAAACAAATGTCAATATGTCAGTAATGCTACATCATCATAACAAAGGACTTCAACCCGGACTGAACTGCCATGTAATCTCAGCAGCAAGTGTGTAATTATATTGGCTTTGTGTTCTTATATTTTGTGCTAGTGCACATCTCACCGCTGTCTATTCCACCCAGTATCCAGCTGAAAAATGCAAAACCTTAACAGGAGTTTTATTTCTTTGTTTCATTCACTATAAACACAATATATGTATCATTGTGTTATATACATTTTAAACCAAAGAACATTTGTAGGATAGAAAACACAGTAAGTCAGTACACATGTTAAGACAGATTCTGGCCGCAATGCTGTGGAAAGCACTCAATTATACGGGTCTAATGAGGTTAGGGATGGGGAATTAAATATGAGGCTCAATCCAAACCATCCCATTTAAATAAGAGGAAAGGCCAGTGCTTCCCGATTTGCCTGGCTGACTGCCTGAGCAAGGTGGAGCTGAGGCATCACAACACATGGCCCAGTGTTGGCCCTGCTTCCTCAACTGTGCTCTCATTGTTTGGGGGCTGAGAGAAGACCTAACATTTTCCAGAAGTTGAAGGAATTTTTTTTTTCCTGCTTTCAGAAAAGATGGAGAACACTTCCTTTCCCAGAACAATTTATCTCTCTGCTTGACAAGACTCCCTGCTATATTTACCCAACTAAAATTGCAGATATACTTCCAGCTGCACTACGCTCCAGCTCTGTGGCACATGGTGCTGTCAATCACACTACTTGCAACGGAACAGGACCGCCACAGCGGTGAAACCCTCAGCCAGACAGAGAGAAAGGCAGCGAGGGGCTGAGAAACCTAATTCACATTTCCTTTGCCGGATGGCTTTTGTTGTTAGAGGGAGCGGAGATACACACCAGAGTGAATGGAATTACTGGGCTTTCATTAAGCAGACAGCTGGGCTGCTGCGAAGCCTCAAAGCCGCAACAAAAAAAGCCCACCCGCAAGATTTCCTACCAAAATATTGCTGCGTTTCGGTATGAGACCCAGCTAGAGAGATCCATTAGGTTGTTATGCTGCTGCAGAAACAAAACAAATTGATCAGTCTTTAAAGCACAGAATTCAGCTCCACTGTGGATATCTGAGCTCCATTTTGTCTCCCATAAGGGCATGGCTGTAACATGTCGCTGGCTGCGCAGGGGATTTGGGCCTAAGGATGCAACAAGGCTTTCAAAAATCCTTGACACTGACTCATTACTTAGTGAAAATGTGCTGAAAACAAATATTTCAATTTTAGATTCAATTTCCACTCTGATCCAATAAAGTAACTGTAATGGAATCAGTTTAAGGGAGGGTAACAGATGAACATAGGTGTTGGTGATTTGAGGGCTGAAGGGAAAGGATTATAGACGGAGGAAAGGGAAAGAGGAGGGTTAACCAGTGTGTTGGATTCCTCCTCAGCCAGCAGCGCTTGTCCATCTCACAGTGGGCAGAGGCATTCCCTGGAGGAAGGCAGCAGCGGTGGGGGCTCAGACTCTGCAGCTCCATGTGTTGCATCTTTCCCATTGCTTATGGCTTCTACGACTGGAGCTGTTTGGCTGTGGGAGCTGCCAGTACTCTCATTGCAAAGGCATGACAACATGTAGGATTGTCCTCAGAGTCAGCTCAGGT
>JAVQJF010016740.1:0-21307 GCA_036023855.1 Gadopsis marmoratus | reverse complement strand
CGGGCTCAAATTGTGAAAGAGTGGTTCAGGGAACATGAGACATAATTTTCACACATGGATTGGCCTCCACAGAGTCCAGACCTCAACCCCATTGATCTTTGGGATGTGCTGGAGAAGACTTTGTGCAGTGGTCCGACTCTCACATCATCAATACAAGATCTTGGTGAAAAATTAATGCAACTCTGGACAGAAATAAATGTTGTGACATTGCAGAAGTTTATCAAATCAATGCCACAGCGAATGCATGCCATAATCAAAGCTAAGGGTGGTCCAACCAAATATTAGTGTGTGACTTTTCTTTTGGCCAGGCAGTGTATAAAGGTTTCACATGAAAGCAATCCAAAAGCCTCTGTCTTGGTAACCACAGACCCTTTTAGACTTTTAAAGACCTGTGAATGTGCTGTTATATCCACATTAAAACAACATAAAATAAGACAAATACATTTCCTATTCTCGAACCTGCACAAATCTCTCTCCATCCTGATGAAAAACCAAGGACAGTACTGGAGATACACAGAGGTCTTAGCAGTGACTACAATATGAATCACAATTATTTTCATGCCATGAGTTTTAACAAGTATGCCTAGTGTGGAGTCTTGCTGAATAGACGAGTAGATGTTATACAACTGTAGATGCTAAATGGGCTTTCATTAGCAATAAACCATAGTGTAAAAGCAGAGGAGTGGGATCAGAGCATTTAAAAAGTAATACATCACTTCAAAGTTATCCCTGAAGCATGAAATCCAACAAGGACAGGAGGAGAAGGACTCTTTGTGCATCTCACCAGGTGAGTGGTTGAATGAGTCAGCGGAGGCATCAGACAGAGAGTGAAGGGAGGCAGCTCTGCTGGCACTGCGTGTTACTGGGCCTTCACGCACTGGAGGCTACGAACACACACAGAGAAACACAAACATTAACATCCTCACTGTAATACATTCACAGCTCAGTGCACAGCTGGGCTCCTCCTCTTGAGTGCCACCTGCAGTTAAGAATCAAATCCTGTACAAATAATCACCACACTCCAGTAGTCTGTTACACAAAGCAGCATCACCAAGTGAGTAAAATCTGGAATTGTTCCTTTTTATTTTCGCACATGTTTAGCCCACAGCTGTCCAGCTAACTCAGTAGCCCTGCTTTGTGAAACAGGCTCTTGACTTACATTTTTGGGGGTGCGGCATAATGGCGCACATCTCAATATCTGTAAAACCCAGGCATATATCCACTACCCAACTGGAATGTGGTTGTGGCTGTCTGCACAGTGTGTGCTAGAATCACACTTGACACTAATAAATCACAGACACAGAGAGACGTGTTTTCAGACTCTCTCTGGCATTCCATGCAATCTAAGTCCTCCATCTCATGCACCCTGGACGACCCGATCGTTGTGGTCACGTCTATCAAGTATCCAGTTCATGACGTGGAGGAAGAAAATCCGACCACACTGTCGGGCGGATAACCACCGCTGGTGACTTGTGTTACGGGTGTCAAGTAAATTGAAAACACACACAGCCGATGGTAGCTGGCATGTTGGTCTGAAGCAAATACGACTGCGGTTACAGATCACAGGAGCTTCTTTCTCGTCCACTCCCTCTGTCACAAACACACACAGACATTGCTCCCTCACAGTCTCTCTCTCTCTCTTTCTCGTGGCATGTGTACACAGGAGACTTCTCAGCTACGTCTTTTCAGTCGTTCGGCTCACGTGTGCGAGGGAACTGACACGCACCTGTTTTAATCAGGACTACTGCCTACACAGGCCACGTGTACTACATGAACATAAATGCAAACCGTACAGCAATTGTGCGTTGGCCTCTGAGAGCTGCCAAAACGCCGGTGACTTACACTAAATGCTGTACCTGAACACATCTTGAGTATACACAGACGGAGCACTGAAGCTGCTGTTGCTGCTCCTTAGTAGACAGGGTGTTACTCCCTCACTCTTACCTGTGATTTCTCCACATCTCTTAATTTTCTGCGCAGTTTTGGTCACATGTCCTCTCCCAGCCTCTCTCCTTTCCTGCCCTTCAGACTCAGGCTGTAAGCTTCACTGTGGCTAACGTCCGTTATTTGTCAAGTCTCTATTTGTTTGCTTGAATATCAGCTCTTTGGCATTTTATCCTCCAAAGAATTTAGTTTATCTGGTGGCAGGCTGCTCACTTGGAAATACACATCATGTACACTGTGCTGTATGTAACTTGTATTGATAAACAATGATGTTCCTGTGTCAGTTTGCTTTTTTACTGGAAAATGTAGTATTATGGCAATCTGCCGTGCTTCAGGGACGCCTTCCTTCTGTTGCATGACATCATGACCAGCTCCACCCCTATTCATGGTGGGGAACGAAGGGATTTTGACTGCACCAATGATAATGTGGGTGTGCTTTTGTAGTGGACTCACCCTGAAGCGGGAGAAGTCAGAATAGGAGGCATCGTAGGTCTTGTGGTGAGCTTCCACCAGGGAGGAGATGATCCGGGACTGCTCCTCGTTCAGCCGTGGCCTCATTGCCTCCCGAGCTGCCTCCTCCTCCTTCCTCTTCGTTATCATATCCTTCTTTCTCTGAACCTCCTCGTCGGTCAGGATGACTGCAATTGAGGACATTTTAATATCAGGATATATGCAGGAATCAGGAAAGTTAAATTTCATACGTTTTAAGACCTTTTCAACATATTTTAAGACTTTAACGCCACAAGTTGTAACTGGTTATCAGCAGCACACCTTAACTTTTTTGAAATTATAATACTATACCAGTATATTTATTTTTAGATTGCAAAACAGTCTTAGTTTAACCTAATTCAGATAGGCTGGGAGGGTAAAAAACCCAAGAGAATAAAGTAGTGACTAAGCCAAAGGCAAGGTTTATTAAATGTAATAATAGTCACATACTCTCTCAGTTAAATTAACAAAACATTTTCATTAACAAACATTTCCATTTGGCCTAAGAAATACAGCATTGGCCATAAATTATATTAAATCATAGGCTGTCTATCTAACTGAATCTATGTTACAAAAAATAATACCACATTCTTAATCTTAATTTTTGCTAAACTGATACCTCTTAATACTTTTTAAGACCCTGCAGATACCCTGAAAATACCTTTCAATACAATTCATCAGCACACACACAAACGAATACTGACGTCAAAGCTGACCAAAGAAAGAATGAAAAAAGACCCTAAATGATTCACACCAGTACTGAGCACACCTGTTCCTACGTCATAAATGAAATTCCTCATATTAACGGCTTGAATTCATGTCTTTAATTTGGAATGAACATTTTTACTTGTCTGAACCCATAAAAAAAAGATCCAACAGAAAAAAAGTTGCAAGATGCAACTCCATTAATGCCCTGCGTATCACTAGAGCGTAACTGATCCAGCCTCCTCTCACTGTGCGTAATTTAGTGAAAGTAAACACATGCAAAGGTCCACACACACAGCGCCACATAGTGTAGTGACACCACACCCTCGTCACACTATCTGCATAACAATGTTGTTAGGCATATGGAGAAACTGAAGGTAATAGTTGTTAGCACAGGTTCACACTGGAGGTGTTTGAAGCACATTAAACCAAAGACGAGGTGGAACGGTTTTTGTATTTAACTGGGTAACAATACCTCCCAATGATTCAAATATTATTTTTATTATTAGTGTTTCATAATGAAATCATGTTACAATTCTGTTTCTGCTTTTTGCTCTCTCTTCAAGGCATTTGTGATAGTTTCACTTATAAGTCGCTAATAAGGCATGGATGTTACAGGAAGTAATTTTGAAATTTTAGGTTTATTGGGTTTTTGATTGATAGTATTTATTTTAATTCATCCAGGTACTTGAACATTTTGTTAATTTAAGGGTTTGGATTTAATGGGGTTGTTTGTTCTCCCTAATTACGGGTTATAGTTTAAAGGAAAAAAAATGGAGCCAAAGGAAAATGAAGTTATGACCCACACTCAAAGGAAAGCAGCTGTTATGTTGCACCTTAACTAGACTTTGGATGATGTCAAGACATTTTCAAAAGCAATCATTAAGTGTTTGCTCCCTCACAGCATGTTAGGAGGGATGTTCGTACCTCCAAATACTGCCTGAATTGGATACAACAGGAGTAATAAATTCAGTCTCAGGATGGATTTCAGAGTGAGGCCTGGGGAAGTGCTAATTTCCAGAAGTAAATCAAAGTTAGCTTTCAAAACTAGGCGAGGTAATGTAATCTCCAAATATTTCCATCCCAGGTTGCATGAAGCGTACACCTTCTCAGCTTGGCAAGCAGAAAAGAGCTGCCATGTCTGCTGCCTTTTTAAATGGCTGATGCGGTGGGTGTTGGACGTTTGAGTGCCTTCTGCCTTATTCATACTGCAAGAGCAGCGACCGCAGGCAGAGCGGAACAGTGGAGCAGAATGGATACGGAGACATACTGTTTATAGTTTTTCTCTTGGCTCAACAAGATGAGAGGATCTTTTGGGAGTTCCTGGTTTTGCGAGCCACATTAGCTTACTTTGTAATCTTATGTTCACTCATTATTTATTATGGATCGCAACAGATTTATTTCTATCTCTAGTGTATTTAAAACATAATGCACATAAAGAATAAATATTGTGCATTTAAGTGTTTTTATGTTTTAAAAACATCATCTTCTCAGATGCTGAGAAACCATTGCCAAAATTGGACCCCTTTGGCTACATATTTCGAGAGAAGTCAGAGCTGTAATAAAATATATTTTGTCCCTGCAATGTTTTAAACCAGATTCCACACAAACAATGCTAGAACATTTATTTTGGCAAGTCAGCAAACCTCACTGGCATTGTCAAAATTTCCTGCAGTGGCATCACAGTATAGGCCAATCACTGCCTTCACATTAAAAAGCTGCTTTTGGGAAGAATGCAAGAGTTGCTGACGTGCCAACATTAGCTTATTGCAGCAAATAACAGGACAGAGCAAAGCAGAACTGAAAACACCATCACCCCTGCTGTGAAAACACCTTGTGACTGACAGAATGACTGCCGCCAAGCAGTGATGAATAAGATATATTATGCTCTGAGTACTAAAAATTGTACTGTGGTGGGCCGCTATCCATGAGTGGGTGAATATAGCTGAAAGAGTGAGTCAGTCACATTTGCTGCAGTGCCTCACTCAGTCTATTGCAGGGCTGTAAAACGTACGGCCCGCGGGCTGGAACCAGCCCGCGAACGAGTTTAATCCGGCCCTCAGTATCAATGACATAGTCCGGTCCCAAAGCACTCTCCTGGTCAGACATGACGGTGAAACACGTCCTGGTCTGGTCCTGAGGCTCCAAAACTGCTGTGTAAAGTTAACTAGAGCGAGGACAAAGTACATCCTGTGTAGACCTTTCAAAATAAACGTACGTTTCTCCCTCAACGGTGTTACTCGTATTGGCAGTTAAGGAGGATTTTATTTTTTGATAAACCGGAAATGGTCATTTCTAAATACATAGTAAGCAGAGCGGTTGTTACGCACACAGAGCAATCAGAGCCCCTTGTCACTTTTCAAAACGTCGTTTTTCCGCGGTCAAGATTTTCCGCTGGAAGCCTCATAATCAAAACTGTCGTTATCAAAAAGGAGAAAAGTGGACGCAGAGTGTCGAGTTTTCCAAGAACAGCAAAACAATAAGTTAACTACTGAATATGCTGCTTTAGACACCGTTTGCACTCTTAAGAATATAGTACTGTGAATACTATCTGTGGTAAAATGTAACATGAAGTAGGTCAGCAGCTTCACTACAAATGGGTTTGGTGGAATCGTGTTGTTTACCTGCTGCCACAAATTTGTGTGTACAAAATGTATATGTATAAGGCAGGTACTTTAATCATAAAGTTCAATTTGATATTTTTCAGGTCCAAATTCCTGTGACTAAACGTTTTGTGCCTTTGTAGATCCACTGTGATCAGTTGTACTGCACATGTGTACATGATAAACTCAGGCATAGTATTATTAAAGTTGTACTTGTTTTCATTAAGAAGTCTCAGGTCATTCATAATGTTTTGTAAAAGGATTGGATTGTTCCTTAAATATATACATTTCCATAATGTACTTACTGTACGATTATTATGCTGTGATTTCATCGGTCAGGCCCACTTGAGATCAAATTAGGCTGAATGTGGCCCCTGAACTAAAAATCAGTTTGACATCCCTGCTCTACACTATGTATGATTTTATTGTAATGTATTGTACCTTCTTGTAATAAGTGATACAATACCATCTACACACAGAAACCACACACACATTTAATACTGTACAGAAATGTACTTGATAGCAAGAGGACAAAATGTTTTTTCCAAAGATTTAGAGTGTCTTTGTTTTCCCAGGTTCCTGAAGCTGTCACATCACGGTCTAAAATGTTAAATTTTCCAGCTGCTCCAGCAGCTCACAGCTGAAACTGTGTCCATAAACACCACAGTGAAAAGAAAAAGTCACGTTTCCTGCATGCACATCCTACATACATACTCCAAACTAACTCTGTTACATTTAGTATTTGAGGTATTAGGTTGATAAAGGTGACACAGGTGGACTGGACTGTTTCTTCAGGGACCATAGTTTATTTGGTTCCATTTTAAAAACAAGGGAAAATGAGGGTCAATCCCAGACTAAAGATGTCTAAATAAATACAAATCTTTCTCTTTTAAACCTGGAAAAAATAAGTTTCTTTTCAATAAACTATTACTAGAAACCTGGTCCCATTGATGAAACCTCTACATTTAACTTTTGAACAATACTGAAACAAAAGATTGGGCAGCTTAATATGCACAGAAATTAAAATCAATCAAGTACAATCACATTGATGCTTTCTTCAGTAAATGCAGCGACACAACACTGAAAGCTCCATATTCTCACTCATGTATGCTATCGATGTTGCTTCCGTTTTCTATAATCTTGCACTTCTTTTCCTCTGAGACTTTGAAGACCGTGGCTCTGTAGTATTGAAGCTCTTTAATGCTCTCCTGGATGTCGTCCAAGGCTCTGAAGGAGAAAACCATAGTTTTTCCCCCCAATAGAACTTTAATGTCCAGCAAATTCCATAAAGTGACCTTTGGTCTCAACTTGATTTTAACTTATCCTTGTATTATGCATATTCATCTGAAGTGAGTGAAGAACACTTTTTTTGGTTTGTTTCTAACCTTTCTGGTTACTCATGTTTTGCCTTGTATGACTTTGTTGGAATGTTTAAAGACCTCAGCAGTTACTTTGGTGAGGACAATGTAATCATAATTGACAGCAACAAACAGCCAAAGGTACAAAAGTAAAATGTCAGTTGAAAGAAAAAAAACCCAGAATCACCCTTTAAGCAATGATCAGTTCACATGTTTTCTTATCGTTTACCTGTGGGTTGCTTTCTTGTGAGGCACCATCTTATATTCCTCTGGAAACCACCGTCTGAAAGTGAAAGTGTTTACAGAACAAAAAGAAACCCACGTTAATCTCTGTTTAAACTGGTCATGTACAGTCACATTGAAGAGAATGCCATACTGTCTTTAATTTCTGAAGTACTTCTAATTAGAGACACACTAATCAGTTACCTACTCAGCAATGCAATATTAAAACTGGGCCTTTGACATGCAACTGATGAATGCCAGAGAAGGTCATTCGTAGGTCTTATGTACATAACAAGGCCTTAATGAGAGGCAAGCTAGGGCTAGGAAGAAAACAACCACAATAAAGTCTGTTTACAGAAGTGTGTTTCATATCATGGTGCTATTTTTGGAGTACGGGTGAGACAAATGTGGAAAATATTCCAATGCTTATTCAGACATACCAATACAATCTCATCTGAACAAAACGGAGCACTCACAGAACAAGACCTCATTACAATGAACATCAAAGCTGAGAACGTTTCCAGCACACAAACTCAAGAAAATCTACCACAACACTGGCCTGCAAAGCTCCTTGATGGTGCTAACATCAATGATTCTGTAGTGAAGGTGGTACATAAACTGTGGCATGTATTTGTCCAAGAACCTCTTGTCCGCATGCACAGAGTTACCTGCAGGAAAAGGAATCATAGGAAATGACTGTAGGAGCCAATTTAGTTGAATAATATCACAGTTCTGAGTGGTGCTTAAAAGTAACTCACCAGCAAGGGGACACTGTCCAGGGGGGGTGTGCTGCCTGACGAAGGACAGGAACTCATACTCGGCTTGTTCCAGGGTGATTTTACTGTCCCGTACAGCCTGGGTCAGTCCTGACTAAGACACAATTACACAGGCTATATACACACACACACACACACACATCACTGAACACTTTTAATAGACACCTTGTTACATGCTAAAAGAATAGTTTAACATTTTGGGAAATATACTTATTCGCTTTCTTCCCAAGATGATCCATAGCACGCTTATGTCCGTATGAGGTGCTCTGTGGAGGGTTGGTTTTGTAACCAAACTTACTCACCAAAAAACGCATTGCGCATCCTTGAGGTCTAACAAAAGTATTGAATGCATTTCCTTCCTTGTAAAACATTTTTCAAAGTCGATTTAAGTATTTTATATCCAGCACTGTTTACATGTTTACTTGCTAGCAGTCTCCTTCTCTGCCTTTGCTGGTGCATTGCAGCATTGCTTGGCACATTACAGCTAGCTTGGCTCTGTCCAAACTTAAAAAAACACACTAACCAAATCTCTACGGGCGTTTTTACACCTAATGAACCCTGGTGTGTTTGCCTGGCTAGTGTGGTTCGTTAAGTGTGAACACAGTAACCATACTCAGGTGCAGAATAAAACAACATCACAGAGACCCTTCGGTTCAGTTCGGTTGGGGTGGGAACGTGATCCGACCCAACTACGCGGTATACTCCACAAGTTTGAGCTCAACAGCTCCTGTAGCTTTGCATTCTGGGATGCCGCAAACTGTTTCTAGTGTTTCTAGTGTATAGCAACTAACCAGAGAACGAACCAGCAATTTCTCTCATAGAAAACACCAGTACACTAGTTTACAACACAAGAGCCTTCAGCCTGGATTTACTTTATTTGTCTTGATTATATTGGCGGACTACAAATTAACAACGATGCATGTCGCCACCTACTGTTACCATGTGTAACATCCCCAGATACATCTGGCCAACAAGCAGAGTGAATGTTCTCTCCTGGTTTGTAGTGATGCATTTTGGTTCGCTTGGATTTTTGTCTGTGTGAAAAGAAAGCGAACCGACGGGAAAACGCTCCAAGTTTACAAACTCATCAAGTGATTCAGACCAGAGCAAACAAACTACAGGTGTGAAAACACATTAAAACGCATCGACTTTAATGTCTTAAAATTGTTTTCTTGCTCCATCGAGTGAACAAAAACGCCCTGCCAAAACACCCCGCCATTCATGATATGGAGAAAAGTAAACGAAGGATAATCGTGTGGGAACCCATAGCCACAAAGTATTTGAATTTATCAAAATTAAAAAGTCCCCTTGGGCAGAGTCCAAAGATACAATCACTACAGATACATCAGTAAAAAGAAAAATATAGACTTGAAGCCTAAGAAGACACTTTGGGTTAGTTACGAGTGTGAAGTGTAATGTTCTCTTTCATCCTGCTCTTACCTTAACCCCCCCCCCCCATATCTTCTTTTTTCTCTCTCTACCCAACCGGTCGAGGCAGATGACCGCCCAACAAGAGCCTGGTTCTGCCTGAGGTTTCTGCCTGTTAAAAGGCAGTTTTTCCTTGCCACTGTCACCTAGCGCTTGCTCATGGTGGAATTGTTGGGTCTGTACATATAGAGTTGGCTTGGACTTGCTCTATGTTAACAAGTGCTATGAGATAACTCTGTTATGATATAGCGCTATATAAATAAAATTGAATCGAATTGACTCCACAAATCCTTACCAATGAAAAGTGATTTAAAAAAAAAACAAATTCACTCTTGGTGACATGCACCCCCCCCCCCACCAAATATCCATGTCTTTAACATCTCAAAGTTGGAGGATGGCGCAAACAACAAAATGTTGCTCTTCATCTGGATGTCAGGTGTGAAGGCATGCCCCAAATCAAAACTACATGCTAATTCTAAGCAGGTGGGTGTGTGTTCTTATAGTACAGTCGACAAAGGAAAGGAAGGAGCTGCTCACACCTGGGAAAATAAAATATGGGTGGTTGGAAAACAATAAAGTATTATTTAACATACAAACATATAAACATATTAAATCCCGCAAAAGGCATTTTGTTGTCTCTATGAAGGTTAATTGGCAGTATTTTATAATTTGCTGTTTGTATAAAGTATGTTGATTTGTCTGTATACTATCTGCTAAAACAGTATGACAGTTAGTATGTGGTACACACTGTACTGAATTCGAGTATTCATTTTGGGACATGCTGCTAGACTTCTATCTGCCGGATGAGGCTGTGGTCGAGGTGTTTCCCAAACCACCTGTCGTCTTTCTTTCGTCAACACTTCAAATTTCTTCCATCTTATTTGTCCCCAACTGTGAACATCATTATTTAAGCCATCAGAGGCCACAGTGACCCCAGTGACATCCCAATGCTGCGGCTGACAAATGTACTGATCAGTTTCCCACAAGGGATTTCGTAGTGCACCAAGTATGTTTTCACGTGCTTTTCGGAACCTTTCTACACCTAATGGTAGACATAGCCACTTGGCACAACACAGTATGCGGGCACGCTGTAGTCCTATAATGCATGCTTCATCTTATCAATGTGACCCAGTAACCCCCGAACTGGGAGGAATCGCAGCACTCGAAAACTATCAAAGCGTTCAAAAGTATCCTCGAGAAGTGCATTTTGTTGCTCGTGCTGCGGCTATAGGAAGAGTCGGGTCACTTCCACTCGGGCTAATGAGTTTGCTGGCAGCGTCGTTCTGTGTCTAATGACATCGTTGACACTGATGCTACATATTGTGTCACAGGCCTCTGGCAATCGCTCAGCAGCTGATGCCCTCGCTTTGCCACTGGGGGCACACCGCCTGGCACGGTAGACTGGCGGCTTTTGGCAGGCCCGCCGAGTAACCCGCTGCTACTGTGGCACAGTTTGCAGGACACATCAATTTGTTCCCCGCTATTGTGAGAGGCGATCTCTCTGGCGCTGATCCAGCGCTCGCCGCCTCGGCCTCATCTGCATATCTTTGTCACCCGGTGCCGGATCTGAGGGGAGAGAAAGGTAGAGGGGGAAGATAGACAGAGGGATGACGAGTTGTGCCTCGCCATCTGGGCTCTGTTTCTTCAACGGCCACAAATTAAAACTCAACCTGTATGGAGAGGAGACGAGACGAGAAAAGCGGGGGGGGGGGATAGAATTGTCAAAAGGCAACAATACTTCTAATCTCTTTCTCCCTCTGTGTGCTTTCAAAAGGGGGGGAGAGGAAGAAAGGCGCTTTAATAATTAGAGGGGTAGAAAGCTCAAACAGATGAAACAATGTCCCCCTCCTTTTTTTTTTTCTCCCCCTATCGTCTGTAATGACTCGAGCGCTGATGGAGAGGGCTCTTTGAGGATGACATTCAAATGCTGACATTTGAATTATGTCTGTTTATCAGAGGGAGAATGGCCCGCCCGCTTTTGTTGTGCCTCCTTCTGCACGCGGGCTCGCCGGTTGCAGGTACTCAAGCTGGCGGGTTCATTTTAATCACGCACACGCGCACACACACACACACACACACACACACACGTAATGCATAATGGCTCATAGGAATCCTGAAGGGGCAATTTTAGATGGTTTTGTAAGTAGTACAGCAGAGTGTAGAGACAGCGCACACTAAAAACTTTAATGGGTTTTATTTCAAGCATTTACTGTGGGAGAGCCATCAAATTGTAACAACCAACATAAAATCACTCATCGTCACTAATCCCCGACTGTATTGCCAGTTTATCTGCATGGCTTATTTCCTTGTGAGGACAAGCACGGACACCATTTTGTGGCTAAAATGCTAAATTCCATCACAATCCATGTTAACCTTCAGGAAACATCATACACTTATGGGAGAGACAATTTGCATGGGGAAGATTTATTGTCTATCAGCAAATGGGCTGCATTGCAAAACAAAAGGCCACTCCGCAGTGGTGTGGCCCCTCCTCGGCTCGCTTGTCAAAGTTGGGATCTAAAATCAGGACGATCCATCACGCTGGCACATGAAAAATTATGGAATTCACCCCGAGGAAATGTATTCACGGGACGCGGGCGCAAATGCCTGTTTAACAAAGGCGTTCAGAAGTCAGCGGTAAATGCAAGTCTGCAAGGTGTGCAAAACCAAAGCATAAGTAAGGGAGTGAAGAGGGGAGAGAACACTGCACCCTAATAATCAAGCTCACCATCTGAGGGCTATTTCACCGCTGTACTCCCCGCCCCCCCATGCATATTACATATCACAAGTGAAATATTTAAACAAGCATACATATTGAAACAATCAGCAGGCTGGTTTGATTGTCAAAAGGAGCCCTGCTGAAGCTGCTGGGAGAGAAGTGGAAGGCAATTATCTACATTTCTCCATTAATTATTGCAAGAGAGTTTTAATTTTTGTGAATGTGGAATGTACTTGTGAGGGCATCGGTTTGTGGTATGAACTGTACCTGCGGTCAGTGTGTGTTGGCATGATTATAATACGTGCATATTTATATGTGAGCAGATGATGCCTTGAACATGTCATGTCCACGTATGAATATGTGCCATTTTTGCGTAGTCGCATTCATTTTTGAAAGTAGACTGCAGACTTTTTGACAGCAGCAAAATGGTTTCATTCGAGTTTCACTGATTTACATGACCATGCATCCGAAAGTTGCTGTGTTTCCAACTGCAGCAAGACAATGGCCACCAGAGTTCACAGGAAACCGGGTCCTCTTGGGCTGAGGGCAGCCCTGAAAATGCTCCTGGAGACAATACAAACTACCTGCTGATTAAAAAGGGATGCTTCAGCAATTTAGTATTGCAGTTCCATAAAGTTGGAGACTCGCAACAGATAGGTTACAAAACAATTTAAGAAACAAAAGCTGTGATGTGTTGACTTTTGGGTTGAGTCACGCTTGAGAAACGCTGAACCCTACATTTCCCATAATGCAGCCCGATAGTGTCTTCCATTACACCCTCCCTGCCTGGTGATGCCCACATTTTACACACTTGACCCCTTGGATATATTTTCCTCAGACTTAAAGCTCCTCCAGAACCACGTAAGTCATTTTACATTTTCGCACAACTTGATTAGTACTCCTCACGACGAGTAAACTGATGGATTAAAACAATAAAGTGTTAAATTACTTATCTGAAATCTGATTTTAATTCAGATTTCAGATTTTATTTTTTATACATACTGTGTACCGTGCCAGTAGCAGCATACGTTGTGTTCACTGTACACACTGTATCCTGCGTATCCCTTTGCAAGTAAGTGCAAGTTATGTTTCTGAATACAATTTAAAACAAAACCCTGTCTCACAGTCTCACCATTCACCGTGAGAACCCTGTATGCAAATCCCTCTCCCCTCCAGTGGTTGAGCTGTATGATCACCATATTGGCATGTGAAAATAATATAGATTGGGAACGTGAGAGGGAGACCAAGTGGAAAATGAGATGATTGCTAAAGTATGTTCTGCCCGATAAACTGAAATTGCATTTGTCTAAGTGCTTGCAGGAGCCAGTCAATATAAACGTCTTGATGTTGAAACTCCTTAAGGTGGATGTTGATAGGCGTTGCACAGAACAATCAGGATAACAATGAGACAATATGGGTGAAAAAGCTTTAATTATAGAAAAAAATATATCCTGCAGACTTTATTTGACATAAGCACTTTTTTGGGTGACTGTAGCTTTAGTTTATTCCACTCTTAAATCCTCCCTGTGCCTGCCTTCTCTCCCGGGGGAAAGCATTGTTCCCAGCAGGCACCATGGCCCAGCATGCACTGAGTGCCACCTCATGTTCATAGTCTTTCAGGGCAGTGGGGGCGCCTCGCTCACCAGTGCAGAGTGGACAACAACAGCTAAAAACAACTAGCAAGGTTACCAGCTTACCACGTGTACTCGCACTTATTTGTTATTTGTTACTCGTATTTATTTGTAAAAGATACGGCTGGTGATATTTTAGATTTTTCTTGACCAAAAAACAAACAAATCCAAAATCAATTGTTCCTACTCAGACATATTGCCTGCATTTCCAAATCCTAATAAACTGTGTATTATTCCAGCATTATTGTCCAAAACCTATTAAAAACAGATATGTTAGCCACACTGTTGCACTGGGCTTCCCTCATTACCATGAACATGGACACTGTAGTTTATTTTGATTCTATTCCACATCCATAGTCCTGCTGCATTATATATATACCTGCTAAAGCACCAACGTGTATTAATCCACTGCTGAAAATAGCCCTCCTCCTGTTTAAGTAATGCTTGCTAAAAACTACAGTTCCCAGCTGTAATTAGGAAATTACTGCACTGCTTTTAAAAGTGAAACTATATATTTGTGACCTGTTTTTAGAGATTTTTATCTTCAGTATGAACGAATGGGTTTGGGGTTGAATGCCACGGACAGGGTGTAGGATAACACTGAAATACAGGCTAATTTATTGACAACATCACCCACCAAATTCTGGCCTTTTTGGGGTGTCAGATGATAACATGACACATTAGGATATTCCCTGCATAGATGTAATAAAATTTGACAATAGAACATTTTATTCATTGACCATATGCACCATAAAAGGGGCAGAATTATCAATTTCTACTCTAGCAGTGGCCAACATAAACCAGAAGGCAAGACAAGTCATTTGTTCAATATTGAGTAAGGTGTGGTTATATTTTGCCATTTATTTGATTTGCCAATTTCTTAGTAGTACTTAGATGGGAAACTGAATTACAGCACAAAGTAACTCCTGGAATACAATGAAATCACATAATCATAATACCTTAACAGTTTTTCAGTTTCTACGGTTTGGAAAAGTGCCGTCATGAGGTAAATCAAAATTTAAAATTCACCAGCTGGTGAGAATCGGTGATGCCCAGAATCAATGATTTTTTTGTGGCGCTGTGACTGACAGCGGCTTTGTCATCCAACACATGAGGTGTAATGTGTCATTTCCAAACAAACAACCCCTTCTCTTACAGGTTAGGGTCAAGCTCGGCTAAGGTCAAGGCCCCCGTACAACACCAGGGTTGTTGAAAACACACAACAGCCCCTTTGTTCTGGGAATTCCTGCTTGAGTGAACACGCTTTGGGTTGAGACTGCTGTTTTCATTTAGTTGTTGCTCCTGGGGCAGTTCTTTCCCGCTTCCTACTCCTCCCTAGATTTCATCGCCCGTACACTGGGAGATGATTTTGTGAATGAAACCATGCATATCCTCGCAGCCTTTATGATGGTAATGACTAGCAGTGGCGGAACAATGGAGGGAGAATGCTGAGATTCAGGGGTTATAGTTGTGGGAAATAGAGGAGGTGCGTGTGAGTGTCTGTGTGTGTCACTGATGGCTGAAAACTGTCAAGACAGAAAATGTCAAGTCAGAAGAAACAGTTGGGTTTTTTGGCCTGCTGGCAAAGCATATTTGACATAATCGAAAAAAAATTCTCAACCCACAAAGAAAAATGAAGTCCTGCATTTACTGTATTTATCGTATTTATAATTTGTGTCTCAAAAAATGTTGCCTATCTTGACCAATATGTAGTCCAGCGATGTCCTTAGGAGATGTTGGTGAGGTGAAGGCAAACTCAGGAGACGCTATTGGAACATACAAATGAGCTTATTAAAGGACGCGATTTGGACCCAAAAGATTTCTTTGTGCCTGACTGACGCATGCTGGCTCTGCAGAGATCAAGGCCTAGTGTGTCCTCAATCTCCATGGAGAGGTGCACCACAGCCCACAGATGGTTTGCAATATAATTGCCGAGTGTGCAATATTGCACAGTGTATGCAAGATGTGGCATTGCATACATTGTACAGTACGACTGGGTAAGGATTAAGGACTTAAACTGAATCAATTACCTAATATTTTACCATATAATTCTGTTTTTAAGCCATAGAAGGGTTCGACTTTGACCAAGATTGAAAGTTTTTTCTCGACTTGCATATAAGTGCGTTGTTGCATCTGTTTGTGTGTGTGGTCAGAGGTCAGAGGTCATCATCTACCAACCCCAACCTCCCTTTCTTTCCAGACGTTTACGTCCCGAAATTTAACAGCAGAATATGTGTCAACACGTCTGGCAATGATCCCTTCGCCATGGCGACGACAAACAAGGGAAAATTTCATTAGCGCATGGGAAGAAGGAGCGAGGACGATAGACACTGAGA
Source organism: Gadopsis marmoratus (assembly GCA_036023855.1). Classification (NCBI taxonomy): domain Eukaryota; kingdom Metazoa; phylum Chordata; class Actinopteri; order Centrarchiformes; family Percichthyidae; genus Gadopsis; species Gadopsis marmoratus. The sequence goes on along the minus strand of JAVQJF010016740.1, from coordinate 5,096 downwards.
GAGGGAGTTGGCAGGAAGTCAAGAATGCCAAACGTTCTGGCCGCCCCTGCACCCCGACAAAGGGCTCTGACAATTAGGATGAAAAATAAGCCTGCTGCCGGATGTTGTTGTCTGCTCTTTGCCATCCTTCAGGTGCCCTCCACGAGAACCCTCACTGGTCAGTCCACCTTAAAACACATCTCGAAATTAATACTTGTCCTTCCACTGAAGAGGAATGAAAGGTAGAGTGAGGCTGATTACAAATGAATGTTCCACAACCATTTTTTGTGCGTGTCTGTCAACCTATAGCAACATAACATTTGCTGAATTGTAAACTGAAGAAACAAGAGCACATAGCATGAAAAAGAAAGCCACCGAGGCAGCAACCTTCAGAAACTGTAGAATCGGCGTCAACGGGAATCAAAATCCAAGGATGACAACACCCTAGAACTGGCCCCACTGTTTGGTAATAAAGTAATATTAAAGTAATTAAACAAGCAGAAAGTGCCAAATATATGCTGGTTCCAGCTTCTCAAAGGTAAGAATGTGCCTTACAGCATTTTAAATTGAGTGTCTTTGGGTTTAAATTCAAATTTGAAATTAAAGGTTTTACCTTGACTCACCACTGAAATTGTGATGTGCCTTTTCCACTATTTTCGGAAATGATATTGACTAAATGTTTAACCTAAAAAAAAAAAACATGCACTGAACATTATGGGTTTACCATTGCCTATTTTTAATACGACTTGCACTATTGCTAATATACAGAATTCATTTTTTGAGAAGTACATGAGTATTTTTTTCTTTTTTTCTTACTCTATGAAACAACTGTGACATCTAGACATCTGGCAGTGTGGCTGAAAATTGAGGGGCCGCCGCGGTTTAATCGTTATGTGATTGTTTGAGCATGTTACGGCTTGTAGGCACACGGACACGGACCACACCAGCGGACAGAGACACACTCATACAGAGTATACAGAGTACATGTACACATGCGTGTTCACAGGTGTTCACAGACGCACGCATACTGTATGTGAAGGCTTCTGCATGTGGGCAAAGGTTTTAACAGCTCTTGATGCCACCACGTCATTGATCTTGACAGGCAAGATTAGCCAATCACCAAGCTGCAAATCCATCAACTGCAACCATATGGTGGGAATGGCAAAGTAAATACTGACTTTTATATACATATTTGAATGAAACATGAAGGTTTAGTCATTTTTCTAAACATATAACTTCGATGCAGAATTTAGGGTCAACAAGTCATATGCTAGCAGTTAATGTGCCTGCATGTGTGTGTAGAGCATTGCTATCAGTGTAGGGCTGACAGCAGGCCTTGCTAATCCCTCACAGTAGGTCAACCACTCAAGGTACTGCAGCCATTATCGGCTTTAGCTTCATTTTATTAAATCACTCGCCACATCCCTGTTGTGTGATAATGGGCTAATTTGTACCGACACTGAGCAAAGGATACAATCAATGATATGGTTTTATAAGGAGGCTTAATCAGATAACAACTTTGTTCTAGCCTGTAATTAGAAGCAGGAGTCAATGTGGAAGAGGAGACAAGACCTTTCTCAGCCTGTGCCCCGGTACACCGTGGGAATGGAGGTCGGAGGTCGTTTTCAAAATTAGTTAAGCTTGACGGGCTGCCACTGACCTGCACAGGTGCTCCCACTTCCCCTGCTGCTCTGCACTTCCTCCTGCCGACCCCACCACCCAGGGGTCACAGACATTGGGCCCCAGTCTCCCTGTGTTCCCCTATGCGCACCTCCTCCACCCAGCTCCACAGGACCAGTCTGGATCCATTAGCAGAACCAGGACAAACCCCAGGCCTGCTGAGAAGACCAAAGACCACATAGGGCTAATGCAAAGCTTAAGCACGTTCAGCAGAACAACATATTCAGGCTAAGTGTTTGCACACCTTGGACTGTAGGTATGCATTGCTCAGTGACCTGTGTTGCTTCTTAAAGTCTTGGCACGCAACTGCAGCTTGGTAAATGCACTCCTGAAGAACATCTTTACGTTTTAACCGATCAAACATCAACTGCACGGGATTTCAAGAGTTAAATATTCTCTTACACACATACACATGAAAACAAAATTCCCTCCCTCCCTTCCCTTCACCTCCTCTCGGCCTGCCGTCTGTACTCTCAGTATGTTTTTTTGGAGGGGGGGGGGGCTGGTTGTTGTTGGCGCGTCCGAGCGAGAGGAGCTAGGCCGTTGTGTTTGAGCCCCGCTGCGGTGTGGCCTCCCGCTGCTTGGCCTGCCATGTGTAATTAAACATTTAGCCTCCACAATTACTCAGCAGTGTACACATGCCAGTGTCAGGCCTTGTGGAATATGCATTTCAAAGAGCACCAATTCCCATAAAAATGTTGAACTGACAGCGGCAAACAGGGGAGAACCTTTGGGGTGGGGCAGGAGGGGTTGTAGGGGAAAAGGGGTAGGAAGGGAGGGTGGGTCCAGAGGGACGGACTGACTAGAAAATAAATGCAACTTGAAGTACAACTTAAAAGTGGACCAAAGCAGGGAGGCATTGCTCGTCAGGTATTGGGTACAGCTAACATGCAGGTAATCAACCAATTATTCAATCATTTAAACAAGCTAAATGCTAACATCAGCATTCTAACATGTTTACAATGGCAATGCCAACATGATGATGTCAAGCAGGTTATAATGTTTACCTTGTTCACCATTTTAATTTAGCATGTTAACATTCGCTAATTAGCACTAAACACAAAGTGCAGCTGAAACTGTAGGTTTTAGGTATTTGGTCATAAACCAAAGCAAAGCAAACCAAAGCATTGGACATGTTAAAAAGCCGACCTGATGATGTCACTAGAGGAAGAATCAGGGCAATCCCAAAGTGAAGGGGACACAAAATTCTGTCTGTAGGTCTACTAGATTTCAGTCAATTAACCCAATAGTTGACGAGACATTTCACTAAAACCACACAGGCGATGTCAACCTGCTGTCGGTGCCAGATAAATAGTCAGGGTACATCAAAGCCATTAGGACACATTCTCTGACAACCACAAATGCCTGTACAAAATGTCTTGGAAATTCATCCAATAGTTGTTGAGATATTTCAGAGTGGAAGTGGCGTACCGACCTACCGACTATGGTATGCTTTGGTAAAAATGTTTATAATAGCACCACATGTGGAGACACCTTTTTAAAAATGTGTGAAATTACTGTTCATTTAGTTCAAATCTATGATTCAGGATGATTGTTACCCCCATCGGATTCCGCCTCTGCACGGGTCTTGATGTCACTGTAGCCACATGGCTGCTCTGGAAAAATCCAAGGCGGTGGAACATCTCAACATCAAAACCATCTTGGTGCTGCCACTGGCCTGCTGTTTACCTCCCTGACAGTAATGAAATTCAGACACAGCCGTCGTCTGACAAGAGAACTCCTCAGAATTTATGCAAGCACATACATTAACATTTGACATTGTGTGTCCACGGGTGAAAAGGTTCTGAATTGCAACCTGCCATTAAAGGAAATAAATAAATAACAGAAAACAACCAATCAAACAACCAACCATTCTTGTACTGTGTGACGCCATGGGATGTTTACGACTAGCTGAAACAGCGGCTCCCATGCAAAGACTGGACTCGCACTCATGAAAGGAAAAAGCATGGAAGAAATGAATGTGGAATGAAACGGGAATGGGAACATTCTTTACAATCTTTCTGGCAATTTTAGGAGAATGGTTCACAACCAAACTCGATGCACACATGTTGCTTGAATCAGATTACAGCCATGCATGATAGCTCACTTTGTTCAAAAAGAACAGGACTATTTATATGCTGATTGACACCAATTAGTTCACACGAAAGCTCTCTTGGGGCAGAATATGATAAGGCTGCACCATCAGCAAGTCTTTAGAGAGAAATATAATCAACCTAGTTGCTAGTAGACATGAAAGCAAACTGCTACAACAATGTATATATGTTACTCTTATTTTGTGGTTTTGGATTCTATTTTCAGGAAAATGTTTTTAACATGACCTTCAGGGACCTTGACCGTGCTGTCACACACCCTTCAACTTTGTGTAACCCAGTCGGAGCTTCCCGGAGACACTGAAGCTCCTCGTGAAATGACAAACCAGCAGCTCAGACGCTGGCAAGAGAGCCCAGACAAACACGACACCCGCCGCAAACACCGTATCGTGACGGCACACTGGCATCCAGCTGTCACTCAGACTCCCTGAGACTTGAAGTAGCTCAACATTCTGCCTCTCTCAGAAAGAAAAAAAAAAACCAACCTTTTCCTTATCCCTCCAGTTTGCCAAGACATGTGAATCTGCCACTTTTCTCTTATTAATAAGCGTTGACAAAAGTCTAAAGTCGGCGCAATAATGCAATGCGCTGAGGCAAACAGAGCAGAAAGACAGAGAGGGGAAGAAGTTGGATTTCGAGGATGTGTGTGTGCAGTGAGAATAAGACGAGACTAAGCTCCCCATCTCTCTGAAATAAAAAAACAGCACACAAACACTCATCCTCTAGAGTCCCCCGTGAACAATGTGGATTTTAAAAGAAGAAACCTCTCTGCCAGCCCCTTGTCAGCGCTGAAAGCTACCAACACGTCACAGAGATGTTGGCAGCACCACCTGCCTGTGAGGCCCCAGCATCCCCTCCTCAGCCTCTTGTGTGCCATAGAGGTGCCTGTGTCCATGTCCCTCTATTGTGGCGTGGACTAGAGGGGGTATTGTGAACCTTGTCAACGGCACTGCCATCTCCGTGCCAGCTGGCTGGGTGTGAGTGGCGAAGGGGACGAGGGGGGACCAAACAATGCAAAGATCTGTGCACAATGGGCAACCGTGGAAAGGCGGCATTGTTCCGCCACGATCGCCCATGCCAGCTTCCCCGTGCCGATGCCGCACACAAGCAGCAGCTCGTTAAAGTGGGCCACATCGGACGAAATTTTACCCAGAAGCACCGGTTCGTATTTGAGAAATGTACCCGAGATGTAGAGCAAGGTGCACCTTTTCATCGACATGGTTTCCATTTTCGTCTCTTAAATGTCCACATGTGCACATTGCAAGCACACACACACACACACACACACACACACACACACACACACACACACACACACACACACAC
>JAVQJF010016737.1:0-23608 GCA_036023855.1 Gadopsis marmoratus | reverse complement strand
ATTTACTCATTTACCTGGCTGTGCCCTTCATATTTATGCGTGAGTGCCATTGCACACACTTGTGTGATATTTGCTCAACAGGTCATACGGGTACTTTGTTTGGTTGAAGTTGAAGTTTGCTATGTGGCTTTTTCCTTCTCCCCAAGGGTCTATAATCGCAACACAGACATACTTAAGGCATAATACATTGAGTTATAGTAATATTATACTCACACGCATACAATTACCTCACCCTGGGTGTCATTTATAACAAACGGTGGCCACAAATTAATAACACAGAGGCATGAGGCTGGATTAAGATGGAACAGCTGTGACATTTATTGTCTTGCATACATGCCACGGAAGAGGTGGACCCCTATAAAATACTCAACGTAGGCCTATCTGGCTGGTTATATGGTTTCTTTCTTGTGACATCTTCAAAGTGAATGTTTTTTCTATTCCTTCAGTTTTTCAGTAGAGCCTTTGGGGCTTGTTGTTATTGACATGAATGACTAAGCCCTCTGACTACGAGACAAAAAATGCAAAGTTAATAACAGTAACTTCATGCAGAGGCAGTGGCTTAAGGGCCCCCCGAGCCCTTGGGCCCAGTAGGCCTGATCGGTAATCCACCCATGACCATTACTGCACCATTTCAACTGGCAGCCTCCTAGTAGTGACTACAGCTAGAATAAATTGGATTTCATTTCTTTTTCTCCTGGAATGGAGATCCCAATTAGCATCACAATTTCATCAGATTTTTTTGAAATACAGGTGGGAGTCATCACTCTCAGTTGATTAACGGAGCATAACTGCTTCTCAAGATCTTTAAGAAGAAGCTAATATTGGTCATTTGTTGAATACCTTATGATAGTAAGAAAGAGCACATCAACAACTTTGTGTATGTGTCCATACATACATTTTGTTTAAATGATAACTTTGTACTGCTGCAGGACATTTCTGCAAAAGAGATCTCATTGTCAGTGGTTCCCCCCTGCTAAAATAAAGGATACATTAATAAAAAAACAACTAAGTAAAGAAATGAGGATTACCACCACGGTTGATGGTATTCCAATTGTCAGGCCCTGTGCCGCCGACTGACCTGACTCCCCATCCCATCAGTGACACCTGTCTCCACTCACCTCATCAGCCCATCAGCAGCATCTGCTCCCACTCACTCCATTGGCCCCGTGTTCATAAGCATGTCCCCACCCTCACTTCCCCGTCAGTTCGTTGTGTTTCTCAGACACCAGTAGACCTGCTGTTTCATGTTACGGACTTTCTCGTGCCTTCCCGCGATCAACGCTGTTTCTGTTTCCTGGCTTGTCCCCTGCGCATGGTTTCTGTTCAAAGTCTGTTGTCAGATTAAAGGTTTCTCTCATCTGTTCGTCTCAGATCGTGCTTGTGAGTCCTCTCCCTGGTTGGTGCTTCCCGTGCTTATTACCAATGAGTTCATACTAAACCCTTTACGGGGATGGACAAAATGTCATCCCATTCTTCCACATCTAATATGACATGAAAGTGGCATGAAACCACTTTTCTACTGAACCTGAATGCGTGTTATGGAAGATTAGATTATAATTGGATGGGAGCAGAAATCCATGGAATCCAAATCTCAGTGTATGTTCTCTGGAACATCCTCTCACACAACCACCTACGAAAGTGGGCAAATAAGAGCCTGGTTGTGTGAATACCTCAGTATTATGCAATATATCTTCACATGCACCGACACGGATACAAGGAGCAGTGTGCAGCTCAGAACATGCTTATCAAGAATGGATTTACGAGATACCTCCTGACTGGGGAACAGACAAGGCGAGAGGTTCACTTTTCAATTTAAAAAAGATTAGAGGATTAAACTATTACAGGATAAAGGAATCCAAATTAACAGTATCCCAGAATCCCAGAGCTGATAAAAAATTATTTGGAACACTTCAAATAACATTTGGGACCCTTTGTGGGTGATTAGACTGTGTAGTACACAAATGATACAAATGAGGATCCAAACCATCAGGAATAGACATTTGGTGCGATTAATTTAACGACACCTTTTATTTCTGTCAATCAGTGATGTAACCTTAACAAACAGGCATCTTGTTGCAGGATGTGGGAAACATTAGTTGAAGTGTGAAAAAAAGGGGTCAAAAAGTTTTGCCTTGGTGAAAAAAATAAATCTGTGACGCTTGAGCATGCATGCTAGGAAACATTTAACCGTAAAGGATGTTAGGTCAGGTGAGGAAGGCAGAGAGGGGAGAGAGGCGGTCAGAGCAATAGGCAATAATGAGACAGGGAGCTAGAGATCATTGCTCCTTAAGTCTATTCCCATCCTAAGTATCAAGCCATCTGCTAAGCTAATGCAACATTCTCATTTACAAGAATAAATGGTAGATACACGCAGATGTTTAATTCATGCCACACTATTGACTGCAAATGAGGCTAAACGCCAAAAGAAAACAGTAACCTGTTTAGAACATCAAACAGATGCCCAGAACCAGTGATCCAATATGTATGTTGGCCTGTTCATCTGTTGCAATGTTTTAGCGTGAGAATTGTTTGGGCAGCATGAGAGCATGAGACTGAACGTGAAAGCGTGTGTCTCACAGCAGAAGCATGAGAGCTGGCAACACCGCCTTACGTGTGACACAGGTAAGTCCTAGTCCAGAGACAGAAGCACAGGGAACATAGCACGGGCCACACAGGAGCACGGAAACTATGCACACAGCAAGCAGTTTGACTCAACATAGAACAAAAGGGAGGGAACCGGTATAAAGGGACTAACGAGGGAATCCGGCAGGTGAGCACTGGGGAACAGGTGTGGCTAATATACGACACATGGATGTAGTATCTAAAGAGACGAGACAAGCAGACTGTCAAAATAAAACAGGATGCAGATCCAAAGACCAACAGAGTCTTTATATAGACTATACAGCATACAAACATACTGTATATGATAAATTAGAAGAGGACATGGATGAAGATTCAGCCCCTCTTATGTATTAAGCAGCCTATCGGGTACGTTTGACTTCAAGCTCATTTCAAGGTAAAAGAATGCATGTTAGCTCATCATCATTAGCAACGAGTGAATTAGCTTGTGATAAGTATATGAATATAATGTTACGCTTATGTTTCCATAACATGTTTCAAGTGCATAACTTGCATGTGCTATGAAAGTGTTATGCAAGACATACATTTATGTATTTCATTTTTTTCCCTCTTTCAGCCCAGTACTCCCGGTTTGGTCTGTCCAGGAATAAACCATGTTTTTTGACCTCGTGCCTCATGTCTATTACTGGATGAAGCTACAAGGTACTTTACTTAACTATATCCATTTTATGCTAATTTCTGTTTCTACTTAACCATATTTCAAGTATATTATATTGTATTGGTCACTGCTTTGACTTTTGGTACTTTGAGGACATTTTGCTGCTAATACTTTTAAATTGTATTGGTTCTTTTACTTTTGTAAAAGTATCTTATTGATTATATTATTATTTATATTATGTAGAAGATCTCACAACGTCCTCCATTGCTGGTTAACCCCATACTACCTACTCAGCACCAAAAGGTAGACACAGTTGAAGCTAGTGGAGCATTTAGCAGCTAAGGGCCAGAATAATTTCCTTAAGGGTTGGTAGAGACCAACAAGCAGAGCTAAAAGAGAGTGAATATTGGACATATATTATTCACCAAGTATCCAGAAACATGACTCCAACTGAATGATAATATTGCTCCACAACTGCTGGATGTGTAAATAAGCAGCTGCTTGCTAAGTTCACCATATCAACTTAATATGTCTTGTTTCTGCTGCCCGCAAGTGGTCAGATTAGTCAGTTATTGCAGGTGTAATGCACGTGCAAGCACAGAACATAGGTCTTTTAAAGGCCGCTTAAAATACTTGAAATCATTTAGATGCATTTAGAGGGTTGGGAAAATGCATCAACACTCATAGAACAAACAGATGTAAAGCTCATTTTCATCACAGGAGTTTTCCCAGGGGCCCAGGGACCATTTCACCCGGAGGAACCAGCATCTAAATTTAATTTCTCAGCCATAGTTCCCAGCGCCAGTTCATTCTGATGGCTCAAGAACTATTGTGGGATATTTTCCTCTTAAACCAATACTGAAATTATAAAAAACCAATATATGAAGTCAGACACGGTTACTGAAAGCACATCATGCATTCAGATTCTAGTGCACCCAGCTTTGAACTCACTGATTAGAAAGATACTGAAATGACACATTGATACATAACATAACTGACCTAAAGAAGAAGTCAGGTTAGAATAAATAAATAAGGACACGATTAGCTAAAGCAGTAAATAAGGGGCAAAAACACATAGCCTTTGATTTCTTATATTCCATCAGGAACATATGTCCTCCCCTCCTGTTCTCATTGGTTTTAATTAACTTCAGAAAACAAGTCAGAAGGATGTGAAGAGAAGTTAAAGGGTTAATTTGACAGGATAGGAATATCAGAAACACAAATGGTTGGCCCACCGCAAAGGAGGGGCAGAGAACAGCAGAGGATGGGGGTTGGGGGTTGGGGGTTGGGGGGTGGGGGCGGAGGTTGGCTCCATAGGACGGGAACTTAGGAGACACAAATGTTTGACAGCATGCAGGGGGTAGGGAGTACAGCAGGGGATAAAGGAAGAAGCAACCATGCATTCGGGAGTGATTTGATGAAATTGACTCGGGTTGGCTATATTGTTGAATCGACAGTAAATTTCACATTGAGCTCTTTGGACTCGGTTGATTTCACTCAACATTCCAAGTGTGGCGACGGACCTCAGGACATCTGGCCCGTTCTGAAGGTTTTTCGACACCCCACTATCAGGGTGAAGTTTGCAGTGTTGCACTCACTGCTTCAGCTTCATTCCCACAGAGAGAAAGCAATATTGGGATGAGAGTCTGACATTTCTTGCTATGTTATTTAAAACTATTATTTTTCTGGCTTCCCAGCTAGTCAAAAAAGAGTTAGAGAGAGCATGTAAAACGAATTGAGAGCTCGCTACGAACAGGGCCTGGAATATGCAAAAGGCTACTACAATACGATAATACAATAGCACAATCTAGACTGAATTAACTGTAGATATTGTTATAGAATAAAAAAGACAGATCAGAAGTTGTAAATGACACAGAGATGATGCGCTCTATAAATAATAAGCATGACATATAGCACTGATAAGGACAATGGTTCCCTTTTGTTTGCCATAAACCCATTTAAGTAGCACTCCAGATTTAAGCTTATGTAGCATGACATGTTTGATGGAATATAATACACTTACATAACAAAAGAAAATAAACCATTGCTGCGTTGAATTAAGGGACAATCACTATTACTTTTCTACAGAAAACACGGGCCAACATAAGCAAGAAAAAAAAACTAGCATCAAAGGAGATTGGTTTTTTAATGGTGTTTCTTCAGCACAACATTCTTGGGTCAGACCTTTTTAAAGGTCAAAATCAAATGCCATCGGAGCTGGATTGTTGTAGAGTACAATGGCTTGAATTTAACAAACCACCTTATTGTAACTGAATGGCTGTGTGTAACAAAACAAAACATCTTACACGTTGTGTTAGCTGCTGTTGATTTTGAGTATTATTCTAAATCAAAAAGTAAAACTGAAAATCTGTATTTTTCCATCTTGTTTAGCAGAGGGCCAGATTCTAAAGGCTTATATTCTCCTTCGTAGAAAGTTCACAGATACCACTTTTAGTAGAGTAGAGTAAGGTAATTAAAGGACTGTTTGATTCAGAGCCATTATTTGGGTTTGATTTGATTGGTTCGGGTTCAGAAATGTGCGGCTGCTCCTCAGACTCTCAGCCAGCAGCTGTCTGAAGCGGCTGTTAGCAGTTGGCATTGAAGAAAGAAAGTGCTGCTGCAGTGAATCATCTAATCTTGGCTCCGGCATACCACAGAGTCAACAGTACTGTCGGCATGAGGCTAGAGCTCGATCAAAGAGTCCAAAGCTACTCCAGCAAATCTGCTGATCCCTACGACACCCATGATTATTCCAAAATATTCAATTAAGAAACAGGTCAGAATTGCCCATTAAAATGGTAAATGGACTATCTCCATCTTAATGGTTCCCAAAGCGCTTTGCAGATTGGTTTCATTCACCCATATATTCACGCACCTCGCCGGGGATAAAATCACTATCCTGGGACTAATGGACACTCCTCTCTATCTCCTAAGCCACATGTACTTTGGTTTATGATCAAATACAAAGTCAATAACACTCCCATCAACCTCAGATGTACTTTGTATTGTTTTTCACAAGACCCCCCCCCCTCCCGATTGTTGACTATTCCGCACAGCACACTGGAGCTCATTAAAAGCACATTGGAAAATGTCACTATTGTTTCAGGTGGTGCCAATTTAAAGGGTGTCCCCCATAACCTATGAGATGACACATCTGTGCTGTTAAATAACAATCAAAAATATATTTAAAAAGAAATTTGTATTTATTGATATGCTGGTCACGGCTTCTGTAGTGCAAACATTTTATTTTGCAATTAAAAGCGATTGTCTTTCCATTTGTATAGTGCAAAATTCAGGTGTGGCTGACCTCATACCCCTGCTGTAATAAAACTGCTTTTTCTATGTGTCTTTCTAGATCATTCATTCACTCATTATTCATACCGCTTATACCGAAGGGTTGTGCGTGGGGGGGGCTGGAGCCCTGGACTGGTCGCCAGTCAGTCACAGGGCAGACAAACACACATGATCATGAAAAGTAAATATTGTATATGACAGGTCAAAGGCATGAAGCGAAAGTGATGCAGTAAGCCTGGACAGAAGAGAGTCCTTTAGCACAGACACCTGAACTCAACCAGCTGAGCAGTTTAGCATTAGAGGATTTCGACAGAGAGACATGTCACTGTTAAAAAAGTAGATTATTTTTTAAACATTGCAAGGGAAATTAGTACTTGCAGAAACGGCCACAGAAAGCTGTTAGATGCAGACCTGCAGACAACAGACTCTGGTTTGTGTGAACCAGCACAATTACCACACATCATCATGGCTTTTATCTTGCCATGCTGTCCTTTGGAAAGCATTGGTACTGTGCCAGCACAGCTTTAATAGATGCAGTTGCTTATGACTCAGCTATGCTAAAATATCACCACCAAAATATTTGCCTAAAGGGCTGGATTTCAAAACCATCAATAAGTGACTGACATATATACAGAATCTAATATATATATATATACTGTACTGTATTCTTATAATAGTAAATAATCCTCTATAGTATTGCAAATCTTAAAAAAAAAAGATATATTGTATAACAAATCATTAGGCTATCCTTCATTTTTAAGGTGTGTATATATATATGTGTTAATGTAATCCTCAAAAATATTTTCTCATTACTTTACACGTTATCAGAATTGTAATAATGCTTCATATAATAGCAAACACCAAACTTCCTGACCTAATATTTTCCAACAAAACCTACAACTTTATTTAACCTGAAAATTGTGGGGCAGCTCAAATAATACATTAACACACTGTCATGACTACTACATCTGCTGGTCTTTTCCACTATCACCCAAAGGCAAAGATGCTACCCACCATCCATTTGTGCTGTAAGGACCATATATAAGACATATTCTAGCCATCACAATTTTTTTTTTTTTTCCTGAAAATGTGAGAAGGACAACTTGCAGCTTTAAGGTTCATTCTCAGAACACAGCACTATTTCATCTCCTGTAGCTCTCCCCTCCAGGCATGATAGCATCTCCAGGCCATAACTCTATGGCCCTCACACCAGGCTGCAGGCTATCTTTACTCAACAGTCCAGATTGGTGCGGCCTGGCCCTACCATCCACCTGCAGCACAATCAGAACAGCTTTCATTTCTCTGCAGGACCTTTCCAGCTGTGCAACAACCCTTTATAAGTCCTCCACTGGACACCAGCAGCTTCGATCTGCCTCCATCTGGGCAGATTTGCCCGAAAGGCAGATGGTGCCTCAACAAACAAGGTGTTTAACAGCATCTGAAAAAAATAATTCGGGGTCAAATCTATGGGGTTAGATTTATGATAAAACATTCACGCGAGCAAATTATAGTACTTCACGCGAGCAGATATTAACATCCGCGTGCAAAATATATGTCCTCGTGCACAAATCCCGAGAGCTGTTTTCGCAGCTGCGAGCAGCAACTCAGCACAGCGAGCAGCAGAGAGCCGTGCGTGTGTAGAACCAAGCAGCGCGCTCGCAGCTGAATTCTGCTCGAATGGAGATACTTTTGACAGTTTGGGCAGAGATCACGGGAGGCACTGGCCCTCTTATGATTGGTCACTTTCAAGACAGCTGAGTCCTGAGACCTGTTCCGGAGTTGAAGACGCAGCGGACGGAACAGTGGAGGCGACAGCTGAATATTTACATGGACGTGAAGCTGATAGATGGCTGCTTTCACTATGCAAAGTGTCCAAACATTACGTAACGATCATTTTAGCCGGTGTTTAACTGGTAAACAACACAGAGATACAGCGATATCTCCGTGGAGCTCCGTTCAGCTAAACAGATGCATTATTGTTGAGACCAAAAGCTCATCACATTACTGGAAAATAATTACATGCAGCTAGGTCAGTATATTATTGCCCTTAAATGCAGAGACACTTTCATGGTGAAATATAATATATAGAATTTGCCTGCTTAGTTATGTGCTTCAATAACCTTCAATACATTCATTTGAAACCCACTAACTAATGCTTTGCAAAACATGGATTTTTATGCCCATATGCAATTGCTTTCTCACTGACAAAAAAAGATAATGACCACCTGTGTTGGTGTGGATTTCAGATCAGATTTGATTGACAGTGATACTTTTTTAAGTCCATTTGACTCACCCCAGAGACAAGGTGACGGTCACATGTCATGTGGAGTCTTTGGGAATGCTGCACATATCTGCATCTTAATCTGGAACGTCACATTTCAGTGTTTTAGGGCTGCACCCACTACTGTGGGAACAGACCAGATAGGTAAGGTTTTCAAAATAAAACAGGAAACAAACAATAATCATGGGATGTAATACATATCTTCTCTAAACTGAAGGTGCAAGCCTCAGATGATGTGAAAAGAAGCAATATATACCTTCAGGGACAAGCATAACACTAACTACTTGTAAGGCCGTATTCAGACCATTTCAGGCGCTGTGGCAGAGAAAAGCAGCAAATCATGGTGGCGATCAGACTGGAAGATGCACAGGTGAAGGGAAACCTTGTTAACCAAATAGCATTGTAGCATTTTGCCGTGTACTATCAACTGTTAAGATGGAAGCAACTGATTGATTGCCGCCGTGATGACTATACATCAGCTGTTCAACCCTACCACTAGGTGTACAAACGTGTTACGCGCTGTGCAGTTGCTTGGCATTATATCACTCTTCGAGCTGGGATTGCTGCAATCAGCATTGTCAAACCTACGCTAATTGCAGCCTATCAAATTTCAGGCTTATACATTTCAATATTTCTATGTTCTGCGTATGAAACACTACTCTTTTTGTGCTTATGCTACCCACAGGGGGTTACACACTCAAAACAGCAATGTCATCATAGCCTTAGCAAACAGTGGTAAAATATTCTCTACCATCTTTTTCAAGGCAATTAATTATCATGACCTGCAGCATCAAGGCTATCAGTTTATTGAAGCCTAAATAAAAAACCAAAAGAACTTATACTGTACTATGTATTGGCCCTTTGTAATTGTCATACTAGAGGCAGCTGTTCTATATTTCTTCAAATCAGTGATTTCACATGGTGATCATTTCTGTACCATGACTTGTTTGAGCCCACAGACTCTCATTCACCTCCCAAAGATATTTTGAGTAGTGCTCAGCGGCCTGGCTGCTGTAATTGTGATCAATGTGTTTTTCCCCTGTTTTATTTTCCCTCTCCTTGATGATAGAATCTATCATCGCTGAATAAAGTTCAATGATCACTTAGTGGTGACCCCAATGTAAATAAATAAATAAATAAATAACTGTTTTGATGTTTTTTTGATTTAGTGGGACAAACAACAATAACCACACAAGGTTTTTTCCCAGATGAAGAAGTTTATTGTGGATTACAGACGTATTTTGCAGTGAAGGTACCTGGGGGTAACAAGTTAAGTTTGGTAACACAGTGTTTCAGCCAGTGTTTTTTACATTAAATGTCCTCTCTCAGCCCCTGCGTTATGTCCTGAGGAATGCTCTAAATTGAGGCTACAATAACTCAGGTTGTAAAGCAGAGCAATGAATAGTGATCTAAATAACAATCAATTGAAATACATAAATCATAAATCATTTTTCTTAAAATGTGTTAAAATCACAATGTGTTGTCTTCACACAAGTTTTAAGTGAGGTGAGAAAAGATTTGAGAATGCCATTAAATTTAACTTGACATATGCTTTAAGATGCCACTCCCCCTTGGCCTTAATGGCAACAAATAGATTGAACAAGTGACATATACATAAACTATTCCATATAACACAATATTTTAAGTTTTAGTTCTAAAAGACACTACAATACAATACTCCACACATGTTTTAACATGTACAGTCAGGTCCATAAGTATTTGGACAGTTACACATGTTTTGTACTTTTGCCTCTGTACACCATCACAATGAATTTGAAATTAAACAATCAAGATGCGACTGAAGAGTAGACTTTCAGCTTTAATTAAAGGGGTTTGACAAAAATATCACATTAACTGTTTAGGAATTACACCCATTTTTATAAAAGGTCCTCCATTTTTAGAGGCGCAAAAGTAACTGGACAAACAAAAATAATTATAAATATAAGGATTATTTTTAATACTTGGTTGAAAATACTTTGCAGTCAGTGACTGCCTGAAGTCTGGAACCCTTGGACATCACCAAATGCTGAGTTTCCTCTTTTGAGATGCTTTGCCAGGCTTTTACTGCAGCCGCCTTCAGTTTCTGCTTATTTGTGGGTCTTTCTGCCCTCAGTCTTGTCTTCAGTATGTGAAAAACAGGCTCAAATGGGTTGAGTTCAGGTGACTGACTTGGCTATTGATGAATATTGCATTTTTTTTGGATTGAGAAGTTCTTGGGTTGCTTTCGCTGTATGTTTTGGGTCATTAGCCATCTGTAGGTGAAGCACCGTCCTATCAGTTTTGCAGTATTTTGCTGAATCTGAGCAGATAGTTTAGTCCTATACACTTCAGAATCCATCCTGCTATCAAAAAGAGGCATGTGTATTGTGTATGTAAAAGGACAAAATACCACAATGAGCTACATTTCTACAAAAAAATATTACAATATGGTGGAAAATATTTCTCTCACCCAGTGCGATTACCCTGGGTGTGGTTGGTAATGTCGTCTCCATCTCATATTTCTAGTAATTTATATTAAACGGGGCAGATCGCTCAGAATGCAAAAACATATATTTTTTCAGTTCAGTTTTGTTGTGATGAGCTTTTGAGAGCCCTCAGAGTAGACAGTCGAGGTGAATGGAAGTTAGTGTTTTTCAAAACATTAAGTTCCACAAGTACAGTGTCTGAATGACTAAATAACATTATGGGTAAACAAACTATTTAATGTGATTTGGGTGAATTGATCCTTTGAATTAAAATAAACAATTGTGAATATGTGAAAATGTGTGTTTTTTCGAGTGGAGAGTGAATGTGAATCTGGTTGTCATTTTTATCTTGCTAACCCTTTCTGATTTACTTCTCTCGCATTTCATATAATGTGCTTATATGTGCATCTATAAACACATAATTGTCTGTCACGCTTCCATGGCTGTTGTGCGTATGTGTAACTGTGCATGAAATAGTGGTTGGATCTCCAATAACTAACTGTGCATGAAAGAGTGGTTGAATCTCAAATAACTGACTGACTTCATTCTTGGTGCATTGGATATGCCACTGCCTCTGCAATAAGAACCATTCAGTAGAAGGAATTCACGTGTTTACAAATGAGACAAACAAAA
The DNA here is from genome assembly GCA_036023855.1 of Gadopsis marmoratus. NCBI lineage: Eukaryota > Metazoa > Chordata > Actinopteri > Centrarchiformes > Percichthyidae > Gadopsis > Gadopsis marmoratus. The sequence continues at coordinate 11,697 of JAVQJF010016737.1, read as the reverse complement.
TGAGTAGCTTCTCAATTTCATATTATTGCAGCTTTAACCAAGAAAATATTGAAGCAGAAATGTGTGATGCCTGATCTGTTTATTGCTCTTAAGCTCCTCAGGAAATGCAAAACATATGCAAAAGTATGCATGTTGTTTCATGCTGTTTAATGCTGTTAAAAAGTGTTCAAAGGTGGGCTAAAGCACACATCATGCACACAAGAAATACTAATCCCCAATATGTTTGTTACGTGGGTGATTTTTAAAAAGCAGAAAGACCATAATGTGTGTGTATGTGTGTGTGTACACACACATACACACACTCTGTTTCACACATTATTTGTTGCCTGAACAAGTGTTTGAAAGGCAATGCACACATTAGGTGAACAGCAACTGGCTTGTTGAAAATATGACTTCAAAGAAAAGTCTCTCAGGGAATTTCTGAAAAGACATTCTGTCCTCAAACTTGTTCTAAAAGTTATTAAGGTATCTGGATATCATGCCCCCCGCTTGCACAGGTCAAATTATCTTCAGCTTATCTTAGAATTTCCATTCAGGTTCCCCTCCATTGTAATTTCCCTAAAAGGCCAAAGTAATTTCCATATTTGCAATGCAGCAAGTGAACAGGAGGATTTGGGGTGAACATTGCAGGCTTAAGAGTGAAAATGAAACAATGCAGTTGATGAGAAGTATTGCAAAAAGGTGCAGGACAAACACAGGACTTTCACCCAGGAGACCTGTTCTGTGTGAAGCCAGAAGTCAACACGGGCTACTTACATCAGGTGGTAATGTTAAGTAACGTTATTAAGTTGCGTGACGTAACTTAAGTTAACTTAATAATAATAATAATAATAATAATCTTTATTTCTAAAGGGCAAAAAAATCAAAATCCATGTTACAAGGTGCTTAACAAAGACAGCAAGATATAGAAGAAAACAAATATTACAAAGTATAAACATTTTGGACGGCTGTAGCTGAGAGGGTAGTGCGGTCGTCCATTAACCCCAGGGTTGGTGGTTCGATCCCAGCTCCTCCTGTCCACATGTCGAAGTGTCCCTGGGCAAGACATTGAACCCCGAGTTGCCCCCGGTGGAGGCCAGCATGGCAACTGTGTCCACATCGGTGTGTGAATGTTAATATCTGTTTGTCTGCCCTGTGATTGACTTGCGGCCAATGTCAGCTGGGATTGGATCCAGCACCCCCCCTCCGCGCGACCCTTCGGGATAAGCGGTATAGTGAATGAATAAACATTTAAAAAGAAATAAAACACAGTTCAAAGAAACATTCAATCTCACATAAAATCAGGGAGGGCTCTCTCCGATTAAATGCGTTTTAAGAAGGGACTTTAAGGAGATCACAATCTCAGCTGACCTGATTTCTTCAGGCAGATGGTTGCAGAGCCTCGGGGCCCTGACTGCAAACGCTCTGTCCCCTTTAGTTTTCAGTCGGCCTCTGGAACAGACAAAAGACCTCTGCAAGAGATAAATTACTTGCAATCTAACCAAGCAGCTGAAGTGTCTAAACCTCACCAAACTGCCACCGTTTAACGTTAACCGCATTTTTATTATTGTCAACATGATGACAAAGGTCTGGTACATTTCACATTAGCCACATGTTTATTATTGTGACCTAGTGGTGTAGTGCAGTGTATTTATTTTTTAGTCATCTTTGCTGTATACCCACTTCTAAATCCCCTTTGATGTGCATCAATCATTGTTCCTACAATGGCAAAGCCATGACCCATGTAAATGACCTATTCTGTCATTTAGGTACTAGGACATGTTGCAATTGAAATTCTGATTAAATGCAAGTAAATAGCAACTTTCTGTTAGAGCCCTGTCTAATGACATCATCATTGTTAATTTATCAGTTTTGACACAGAAGCATTATACACCTGCTGGGTGGTACTCCTCATGTGTAGAAACTCTAACCATGCCATGGGTTGCCATGTGCAGATAATGACGACAGAAAGACTTTTGAAAATTGTTAAACATACAAAACTAACAAAAAACCCATTGTTGTTGAATGTTATCTGGAGTTTTGCTGAATTTTCCATAATCAAAGTTCTTGTCTGGCAATATGTTTGGGAGATGACAGGAGGGACAATTGATAAGTAAATTGATTACTTACTGACATGAAATACCAACAACACAGCTTCCTGCTGCATCTTGGTGCCTGGTCCCTCTGTGGGACAACTCCCTCTCATTCTCTTGGTGGAGTTTCTTTTTTTGCTGACACAGCTGGACAGCTGCTGGTGATGTGATTCCAAGGTGCAGAAGAAAAACAAAACCATGCAGAAAAACTATGCAATAATTCAATAAGTATGTAACTTTTGTTGGTCTGTTTTTTTAAGGTGAAAAGGCAGCCAGGGTGGCCAAAATAAAATTTTTATTGAATAATAAACCCATTTGAATTCAAATTGAGTGGCGAATGGCGACCATTTAGCACTCCTATTTACCTTATGTGACATGACCAATGACCAAAGGGCAGAGTCCACAGAGTCTATTCAGAGAGAAGAAGGCTGTAAGTGGCCACAACAATTGGAGGCTTTGAGTAATCCCTCCACCTTCCTGCACTCTGTCACAAACATACACTAGTCATTACGTGCATACACACATACTGAACTGTTACACACACATTCACAAAGGCTATTAGTGGCCCCTACCTGCTCTGAACTTCAGGAATGATTGATAGAGCCTTCACTACTCCACACAGGCTGTTTAGTCATACTGATTGCCCTGCATGTGTTTGTGTGTGTGTGTGTCCAGTATGCGCATACGTGTTTGTGTGCAGCTGTTCCATATGTTGTTTTGTTGTTGTTTTGATTGCTACTGCAGGTACGGAGCTCTGCATTTTGTTAGTGTTGGTGTTTCATAAAGTGAATGTGTGTGTTCTTAAGCCTGTGCACATGGTTTTGAAAGTGTCCATGTGTTCCAAAAGTGTGTTTGTGTGAACGTGTGTGTATGTGAACACATTTGTGCGCCTTTGGGACTCAAACAGTACGGTTAAAGTTGCAATGTCACATATTTGAATGATGGCTCGTGCCACTCTGTGACTTTAGGGTGTGCACAAAGTCACATTGAGCAAACACACACACACTCTTAAAGAAAATGTCACATCTACCAGCCACTGGCCTCCATCACACACAGCTACACAGTAATACTGAGAGAAAAGAGGGGATGGCAGAGAGACAGAAAGGGACAGAAGGGGAATGTGACACAGAGAGGGAGGGAAGACAGGAAACACCAAGAATGGCTGAAAGACAAATGGCAAAATGAAGAAACCTACTCATACCATCTAATTTGTTTTGAAAAGTGAAACGAGAATAAGATGTTACACATTTCCTGAAAGTCACAGTAACACATTAGAACATTTTTAAATCTCAAGAACTGACGCTATAGAGTGCTGCAGGGGTGAAGTGTTTTTGAAGGGCCAACCTGGAAATTGGCATCAAATTTGTTCCCTTGACAAAAATCTGGATTATTGCAGAAAATAAGCTCTGTGGCAAACAAAATGAGATGATACTTACACGTTTTGTTCTGCAAAATACTTTTCAGGATTTTCAAAGCATAAATGCATTCACCAGAAGTAAAAGGCTAATGTTGGGCTATAAACGATTTACACCACGGTCGCATGACATCGTCACCACACTAAGCTTCCAACTTGTACTTTGGTTGTGCAGGTTTAACTCTTCTACAAAAAAACGTATCTACTCACTCGCCCACCTTTAGAGCCTCGCTGTGTTTATACTTGCTTTCTGGCAAACTATTCTGTGTTCAGCGTGATGATGTCACTGACAACCGCTGAAGTCTCATTTAGCCACTTGTTAGCAATCGCCTTTTTTAAGACAAGTAAAAGCTACAAAATATACGAGTGGGGTATTTACTGGCATATTTTATGTTGTAGAATAAATATGAAAATCTCTTAAGCTTGTGTTAACCACAGACCTTATTTCAGGCCTCTAACCAAAAACCCATTCAATAACTCATTGACTTTGAGATGAGGGATCCAGAAGTGCAAAAGAGATTCAATGGTAATATTATATAAATATGTATATTTCTCTAATCTAAATATAAGATCTAAATTTAACTCAAAGTGACAACAGACCTTTCAGCGTTTACCCCCCTAGAGTTTCCAAGTGGCATTATTGGCACCACTGTCGCAAAGTCAAGCGGATCGCTTTCAGCTTCCCTGAGCCTAGCTACCACCAACAACCCAGGACACACTGCATTTGTTTACATTCTTTAAATAAAACTTTAGAAATTCACTTTAGAAATAAAAGAGAAGAAAGAATCACGTTCACACAAGAGATAAAGTGAAAGTGCCATCATTTTATATTGAGCAATAACAGTTTGATTGTTGTTTTGCACAAACAAGTACATAACCACAATAGGGGATGGTGTACGGGTGGAGGGGGGGGTAGAACAAACACTAGTCATCTAGTGCAGCTCATGTCTCTGTAAATAATAATATGAAGAGTAATATTACGGTTTAGACCTGCTCTAGGGCCCTGAGATAACTTACATTATGATTTGGCGCTGTATAAATAAAATTGTTCATTTTGTGGCTGCTACCGGTAGCTTTGGACAGGTTCACTCTTTTTTCCTCACTTGCACTCTTTGCCCCTTACGTAGACGGGGCTCTTTTTCTTTTGCTGAGCAGTTTCAACAGTTACTCCGGTTGTTCCACCATCCATCATTCCCGTTAGCTGGGCATAGCTACTGGTAAATAAAAGCCTTATTCCTCTTTTGTTTTTCCTTGCGCAGTGCAATGGTTGACCCGCTTCCTTTGTGCTGTAAATAGAGCCTTCTTTTTCTCTGGCATATCATCCCTGTGGGCAGACAGAATTGCAAAGAGAAAGAGAGGCTTATAGGAAACCAGCCTAAATGCAAATGGTGTGATTATTTTTTAGCAACTACATTGTGCAATCAGCATTTACTTCATAATGTTAAGTTAAAGCTAAAATGTTGTCTATTGTCACTTTGAACTTGCACAGAATGAGTAACATTTTGAAAGACCATCAGAGATCCCATTCACAATTTAGATTAATCTAGCATAACTCAGAACAAAAGCAAATTGAATCCTTATTTCATTATTTGTCACACATCTACTAGAATTGCCAACAAACATCTATATTACCATCACAGAAAATAGCCTACACACAAAGTTGTATTCACCATGTAATGGATAAATCAGCTTTGCGCATTGGTGGACAACAGGTTCTCAGCTATGCTTCAGTTCAATTCAATTTAATTTATATAGCGCTATATGATCTCATAGCACTTGTTAATATAGAGCAAGTCTAAACTAACTATATGCATAGACCTAACAATTCCACCATGAGCAGCGCTAGGTGACAGTGGCAAGGAAAAACTGCCTTTAACAGGCAGAAACCTCAGGCAGAGCCAGGCTCTGGGTGGGCGTCATCTGCCTCGACCGTTTGGGTAGAGAGAGAAAAAAGAAGATATCGGGGGGGGGGTAGAGTGAGAGCAGGATGAAAGAGAACACACAGTAAAACAGTACAATTCCACATACAGACGATGCAAAGCAATGGCAGCTGTCACGACCCATTGTGGGTGGAGGAGTTGAGGGACCCAAGCGCAGACAGCCAGTATGTAACATAGGTTTTAATGAAGGCATAAACGAGATAGCACTTACAAAAGCGGTAAGTCGTCCAAGTAGAAGTAGCACATTAACCACGGAGATAACTGAGACACTGATAACATAGAAAACACTGCCATGAACCGGGACACAGAGATTTACATGAACATGGACTATGACGCCACAAGGACACCGAGAACTGAACTCACTTAAATACACAGGACTAACGAGGGAAACAGACACAGGTGAACACTGGGAACAGGTGAAAGGGATCAACATCAGAGGGAGACTAACAAGGCAGGAAACATAACCAAATAAGGAGGGAACCACTGGACACACAAAGGAAACAAACCAGGGGCCTGACACAGGAGAACTAAAACAGGAAACAAGACCTTGGAACCACACAAGCAACAAAACACATGAAAACCCAGACACACAGACAGGCAGCTACAATGTTACTGAAGCTAAAATAATCCATCAATAGTTTTAGCAGCACAACAACAGCTACACTAATAACAACAGTAGCAGCAGCAGGCGGTCCGCATCCACTCGACGAGACCCGTATTCATCTTGAGATAACAAATGCATGAACTAGTTTTTCTGCATCTTTTTGAGACAGGATGTGCCTGATTTTTGCAATGTTCAGTAGGTGAAAAAAAGCAGTCCATGAAGTTAGTTTTATATACAAGTTAAAGGACATATGCTGATCAAAGATAATTTCAAGATTCCTTATGGTGGTGCTGGAGGCCAGGACAATGTCATCGAGAGAAACTATATCTTTAGATAATGTGTTTCTGCGGTGTTCGGGGCCAAGTACAATAACTTCAGTTCAGAGTTTAACATTAGAAAATTGCAGGTCATCCAGGTTTTTATGTCCTAGAGGCATGTTTGGAGTTTAATGAATAGACTCGTTTCATCTGGCTTGATTGGTAAGCATAATTGGATATCATCTGCATAACAATGGAAATTTATGGTGTGTCTCCTAATAATATTGACTAGAGGAACCATATAGAAAATAGAATTGGTCCAAGCACAGAACCATGTGGAACTCCGTGTGGAACTAACTTTGGCGTGCATTGACGATTCATCATGAACATGTACAAACTGATGTCGATCTGATAAATAGGACTTAAACCAGCTTAGTGCGGTACCTTTAATGCCAATTCAATTTTCTAGTCTCTGTAACAGAATGTGATGGTCAATGGTATCGAATGCAACACTAAGATCGAACAAGACAAGTACAGAGACAAGACCTTTATCTGATGCAATTAAAAGGTAATTTGTAACTTTTCACCATGCATTATAAATCCTGACAGAAAATCCTCAAACAAGTTATTGTTGTGTAGGAAGTCACATAACTGATTGGTGACTGCTTTTTCAAGTATCTTAGAGAGAAAGGGAGGGTTAGATATACTATAGTTTGATAAAACCCCAGGATCAAAAGTAGGCTTTTTAAGAAGAGGTTTACAGCTACTTTAAACGACTGTGGCAGTCTTTCAATAAGGACAGATCATCATATTTAGTAATGAAGTGCTAACTAATGGTTAAACTTCCTTTAGCAGTCTAATTGGACGGGATCCAAGAGACACGCTGAAGGCTTAGATGAAGAAATCATTGAAGTTAGTTGGTGTAGACTGATGAGAGAAAAACAGTCCAAGTGTATATCAGGTTTTACAGTTGCTTCAATCCCAATCAATTTGGCAGGGACTAAAGTCAGCACAGGAGTCCTCTGTTAAATTGGGATATAGTACAGAATTAAATGCCAATGGAATCACTTACTTAAATTTAGCTACAGCACTTTCAGATAGAGATCTAGTTAAGGGATGTTTTGCCTAATGGCGTGAAGTCAAGTAGAAGGAATTCAAAAGTTATTAAATAATGGTCGGATAAAAAAGGATTCTGTGGAAAGACTATTAGATGTTCAATTTCGTGATTGAAACTGTGAGTGGGTTCATGTACACTCTGACTGAAACCAATCGAATAACTAATTAAACCACCAGGACTAATAATCAATTATACATGATTTACAACTTGTTTCTAACAAATGGCAGAGTGTACACTTGGATTATATTATATTGAATTTCATGATACTGTATCTGGATGACTTAAATAAGTAAGGTCAGTTACATTGTAGTTTAAAACAGGGTCAGACCTGTGTATCATAATGCTGATCACTCTTGGCAAACTGTTCCTGGTGAGTAATGACATAGTTTACTTGCACAAAGAAATACTTCCACCTACTTGACTCTCTGGGTATCACGTGGTTCTCGATAAACGACACATATCTTGCACACAGCAATCTGTTGCAGGTGTTTAACTTCTGGCTGCTTTCAAAATAAAAGCTTTATTAACTTCTGCCAAGTTGTTATCTGCAGACCTTGCCATGCCTCACCATGGGCTATAGGTGGCAGATGAGCTAAGCTTGAATGATTGAATGAATGAGGATGTGGGTGAGTGTATATGCAACACAGGATGTGTAACCACCACGCAACCTAATTAAGCAAAAGAGACAGTGGTGCCACTGATGCAGAAATACAGTAGCAAGCTAATGTCAATATGGTACATTGCAGTTAAAATAAACATGTTTAATTGTTTTATATACACACACACAATACAGGCCTTAAAGAAAATCAAGGAAACATTAAAATATAAACTCTCAAAACCAAATCGTCACTGACTAACAATAAAAACAGATAAGAACAATAAGAACAATTATGAATATATAAAAAATAAAAACAATAAACAACAGTTAAAGTAATGAATCCAATTCAACCACAAAAAGCCCTTTAAAACACCTCAGACTCTGTTTTACGATAATAAGGAAAACTGTTAAATGAATGATCCAAGGAACTTTGGCACAAAATGTTTCATCTCGTTTCACTCTGAATATGGAGAACTCATCTATAAATCAAAAAGGAGAACAGTATTAACAGCAGAATGTACAGAGGACTCATCTATGAAACAAAAAAAATTTGCTAATGCAGAAAAATATTAATACAAAATAATGCTAATGTGCTAATGTTAATACTCATGTATTAACATTATATTTTCTTTTCATATAGCATTGGCACAGAAAATGGCACATAAGATGTACCATTATTTGCTTTCAGCGTTATGTCCACTGTTTAAGTGGTTTTGAGACGATAACACACATCACAAGCATAAGGCAGGTGTTATTCTATATTTTATTGATAATTTCTACAAATTCCATGAAAAGATGGGGTTGTTTAGTTTTTTAAAACTTTCTTAGAATTTCAATTGAATAGGTTTCATTTTCTTAAAAAGGGTCATTAATATGCTAAAACAGTGGGGCACTGTAGTTTTTAGCAAATGTTAATCAAACAGGAGGAAAAAGTGCATTTCTTGGGGACTACTTTCAACTGCGCCTTTATACACATTTGATGCACAAGTGCATATTTCCAGCAGCAGGACTGTGTACGTGGGATTGAATAAAAATAAACTACAGTGTGTGTGTATGTGTTCATGGTAATAAAGGAACATATCACCCTTAACAGTGCGGCTCACCGATTTGTTTTTAATAAGCTCTCTGGCACAAAGGAAGAACATAAACAGTTTATCAGGCTTTGGCTATACAGACAATACTTGTCAATGGGTTCAATTCATTGTTGGTTTGGGTCTTTTCATGGGTTTTATTAAGAACAAATACAGAATATTGCCAGCATTTCTTTTACAACAATAGTGGTATAGTCAACCAAATGGCAATGCATGCAAACTTACGGTGTCGATGTCGAAGCATAGGTGCTCATTGAGCATGTCAAACTCCCCAGGAGTCATTGGAGGCTCAGGAGACTGACAAGAAGGTGGTGTGGTGCTTCCATTAGGGCTGGGATAATAGAGACAGGGAGATAATACAAGTAAAGGGAGTGCTTCTGATCAATGGAAATCCATATAGAGTATACATTAAGTCATTTAATTGTTATGTATCATTTTCAATCTTCTCATTATGTTGAAGGTTGCATTGACAGCACAAGCAATGTAGCATAATCAACATCTGTTCCCCCACTTTGACCCAATAATTAAATATCAGGGAACAATTTCTGATAAAAAGTGAGAAAATGTTTTACTTTAATTAAAAGTAAGTTGAGTAGGGGTCTCATGTAGTCTTCAAATGAACTCACCGCAATTTTGAGATGGGGATCAGGGTAGATGGTATGTATGGATGGACTGGAAATTGAACAGAGATAGATTTAATATAGAGAGATGTCATAGCCTACAATTTAGTCAGCCAACACAGATAAAAAACCTGAACTCTAAATGAAGAATTGGTTTTGCACTCTTACCTTTGCTTGGCTGACTGTTGTAAAGCCGTCCGAAGGCCTCATCTTTGGGGATGTCGGGGTAGAGGAACTTGAGCGGGTTCTCTGGGACAACCCCGTCTGAGATCACTTTGTAGTCTCGTATGATGTCGGCAAACGGGAGAGCGCTAAGTCGGTTTTTAGTGTATGGCTCCACTGAGTTGAATTTCACATCCCCTGTTGTAAAACGTCACTGTTAGCAAAGCATGCATTTACATTAAGTAAAGACTAGAGGCCAGATACAATACATAACTTGACTTACATAACTGACTTTGGTCAAATAAAATGTATTTTAATGACACAAGTGGTCTGGTGGAAATGGTATATTTGAAAGTGAGCTCACCATTGTTGTTGTGCTCCACCCAGGTGAAAGTGATTCCTCCGAGGTGGCTCTCACTGAAGCGCAAGAGGAATGTGCCTGGCTCTCTGTCCTTCAGCAGAGTACGCTCCATGTCTTTACTCACAAAGCCCATAATATAACTGCATGCATCGTGGTGGTAGAAGAGGAGAAAAACTTAATTGCACTCAATGATTTCCCTGCTTTTCTATCACATTTTAACATTCTACTGACATTTTTCAGAGTAACATTCATTGGCTGAGTTGTGGTTAAGTTGTGTAGCTTTGTCTTTTGCGCTATCCTTTACATACAATTGAAGATTATTAAACCTGGATAATAAATTTGATCTGCCCATTTTCAGTCTTTATGCTAAGCTAAGCTCACCGGCTGCTGGCTTTAGCTTCATATTTATTGTACAGACATCAGAGTGGTATCAATCTTCTCACCTAACTCTCAGCAACAAAAGCCAATAAGTTAAGGGTGATCTTAACTTAAAGAAAAGGAGCATAAGCACGAACCGTTCGGGAAACCGTTTCCACATCTGGTCAGAACCTTGTTGAGGTGCATAAGTGTGAATCCAGTGCTTCTATACAGACTACTCTTATCTAGTGAATCATAGTAATATCGTAGGAGGAGCAGTCCTATTACATTGCAGAGATTTATTGGGACAGCTGGGGGGGTGAATGGTGAGGTGGGGTGAGACATAGCAAGTGAGCCAGTGGCTTACTTTTCATTCCAGACTGGCAGCAAGTGTCTCTTGATGAGCTCCAGGATGGAGTCCAACCACATCCAGAAACTGAAGGGCTTTCCTGGAATATTTTCCTTGAAGAATGTAAGACACATTGAAAAGGTACAATAAGTACTTTTTGACAATTAAGCATTGCATTATATATGTAATGTCAATATGAAATGCAATGTTTAGAATCAGCAGTACAGCATGGGTCATGAACATGCATTCTCATTGGTCACTAGATGGCAGAACCACATTGGAGATGAGACCATATGGTACTTTGTGGTTTATACTGTACAGCAGGGGTGCCCAACCTTTTTTGAACCAAGAGCTACTTTCAAATTTGACTGTCGGCCGAGATCTACCAGTCTAAATAGAGAGCCGTAGCCAGCCTGACAGCATAATGTAATGCATGCAAATAATACTAAAGTTAAAGTACCTGCCTTATACATATACATTTTGTACACAAAGATTTGTGGCAGTGGGTGAACAATAGGATTCCCCCAAACCCATTTGTAGTGAAGCTGCTGACCAATAGTTGATATAAATATCACAATATTTCAGCGTTTTTACATTTTACCACAGACAGTATTCACAGTACTATATTCTTTAGAGTGCAAAAGGTGTCTAAAGCAGCATATTCAGCAGTCAACGTATTGTTTTGCTCCTGAAGCTTGGAATCTTTTGGCATCAAGTGCATCAATATCAGGCTTCATATCCTGAGTAGCAGCTAA
>JAVQJF010016736.1:0-17927 GCA_036023855.1 Gadopsis marmoratus | reverse complement strand
CATAACAAAGTTATCTCATAGCACTTGTAAATATAGAGCAAGTTCAAGCCAACTCTATATATTATATAACCATACAGAATTTTCTAAGCTTTAGCCACCCTATTTGAGTGAATATCTTTCCCTAATCCCTGACAAAGAACATGTAGCCCTTATCGCTTTCCTCCAGTCAGATTAACAATCTCTCTTCTTTTCTTTTTGCCACATGCAGGGATATTGTGGAATGGAATCTCACTTAATGTTCAGTTTCTGTGACAACAAGGCACTGATGTAAGATTAAAAACTTTTGTGCATATGAATCCGTTCTTTTCCCCACAGCGTCCTACAGCGGACGGGGTGCTGAGGGACGGCCACCTGAGTCTGTCCGGTCTGCAGATGAGGGCCCATGCCATGTTCTCCGCTCAGGGCCTCCCTGTGGGCAGTGACACGCTGGAGTATGCCTGGCTCATAGACATGCAGGCTGGAGGGCTCACTGGCAGGGTCACTGTTCCACAGGTGTGTGTTTGTGTTTTTATTAATGAAAGTAGGAAAGTGATTTGGAATGCGGAAGGGATAAATGTGTGCAGCCTTAGATTATGATTATGCCATGGATCTTTAGGTCAGCTGAGTGGGAGTGTGAGTGAGTGATTGTGGTAAAGTACTTCCCAAAACATATTTTCTAAAACTTGCTTGTGAAAATCACCTGTACAATATTATAGAGTCCAAACATAGCCCTGCATCTACTTTTGTGTATTTGTAGTCTTCCAGACTTTTTTAGGCTGTGTCGGCACGATTAAATTTTTTTGATGTTGTAGCTTTATGGTGGTGTTATATTTGACAAATATGTTTTCATTTACTGCATTACTGCATTCATTTTACTCTTTCTTAAAAAAAATTTTATTCTGTGCACTTGCCCTTGCAGTAAATGCATTTATTGATATTTGGAAGTACTAATGTTTTCCTGTGTGCTTGTGATTATTAGGTGGCCAGTATGATTGAGTGGGGTGAGACTTTTGTTTTCCACGTGGTGTCCCGAGAGTTCCAGCTAGAACAACCCAAGCCCTCTGTCATCTGCCAGCATGGTGCTGATCGTCGCATCTGTGATGCCAAGGTACACACAGGCAGTATACACATGAAATGCTGAGCCTCATTTTTCACATCTTTACTCGATCTGCTGTAGATGTCTAGCCTTGGTTTGAACTAGTTTAACAGGTCTGTGTGTCTGTATCTCACACTGGAATCTGCTAAATTAGTTCATTATGGCCGAAGCCTTTTTTTTTTTTTTTGTGAGATTTAAAGGTTTGTCAGAACTGTCTAGTGTGAAAGGAAATGTGCAGATGGCAACAGATAATCAAAGGAGACCACTGTGAACCTTTCTCTAATGATGTATGACTCAGAAAGCACACTTCACACAGGTGCAGAAAGTGAACAGCCACTAACACAAAACTATTGATCTACTCACAGCAGCCATACATAGCATACATATGCAACATCGTGATGTATGAAATAACAAGTCAGTTTCAAAAAAGATCTTGTTTGTATGTGAATACTAACAAGGATATTTTTAAACACTCTGCCTGAGTGTCTTCAATAGTTTCTGTCAACTGAACAGTTGTGGCCACGGGCTATCTAGCGGTAAAGCACAGTCAGACTAAATAGGAGATGGCTTCGTTGCAACCACTGAAATGTTTCTGGTACTAAACGATGATTGTCGTTCAGATGGGCTGCATGCCAGGTCACTGCCGCACATCAGAGGAGCTGAAGTACACCATGACCCGACTGGCCATGGATGGAGTTGACCTTTTCATTGTGGAGCATGGCTGTGCTGCTAACATCAAGGTAAGTAGCAATAACCATTTATTTACTGTATTTTGAGTAAAGATATTATATAATATATATAATATCTTATTTATATATAGATATAACTATTTATCTCCTTTGACCCCATTTCAGTAAATATGCTGTTAGATTTCTGCTATGTGTCGATCTTGCATTTTTCCTTTCTTTCTTCCTCCCCAGACGGGTATTGTTCGCATAGCCAACTGCAACCTGCACAACCAGGCAGTGGGAGAGGGCATCAGTGCTGTGGTGCAGGACGTAAGCATCCGGCAGTACATTGAACAGCAGCAGAATGGGGATATGACCAGGCTGCAGCCTGCTGGACAGGGTCAAGGTCCGGGTCAGCCGTTGGGTCTCGGTCAGCCCCCTTTGCTGCGACGCTCTGTCTGGCTGGAGGCAGGTTCAGTCAACCTGAACCTCATCACAGCAGACATTGCCCTGGCCGCTGACCACCCAGCCAAGTGTGAAGTCCAGAGGCATTTTCTGGAGCTACACGATGCTCAGAGCAAAAGGTAGTACACACAGACTGTCGTGTGTGTGTGTGTGTGTGTCCCCCTACATTTGTCCCTCAGCTACCCCAGAACATCTATGCAGCATTGTGACGTTTCCCATTTATATAATTGGCCACTATTGTTCGCATTTAGCAGTGCCATTTAGTTGAATGAAGGGACACTGGAAATGTTATAAACTCTGTTTACTAAAATGTCAGTGCTGGAACTTCGTTTCAAAGTGGAAGTGACTCACTTGCTCCATCACAGCTCTGTGTAATGAGACACTGATACAGTCATAAGATGTTAAGCTGCAATGTAAAGGAGATATATTTTAAAAACAATGAGATGATTCTTTTTCTGTCATATATACAGTGATTCATCTCATGATACGTGATAATCAGCTGGTAGGCTGGCCAACTGCTGCGATAATAGATTCAACATAACTCAAGATCTCATAAAATGTCTGCAGGGAACCATTATCAGTACAGAGGTTCTTGTCTAGCTTTTAATTGGACATGACATTTCTTATTATTGTAGCTAAATGCACTGATGGGGGTTACAAGAGAGGGTAAAGTATATATGTACATTAATGATTCCAGGAGTGCAGAACCAAGTTCTGGAAACTAAACAGAGGAGGTAATGAATGATTTTCGAAAGTGAGATCAATGCAACATTTTATCTATAAATTCCTAATATGTTTGCAAGACTGGGCAAAATCCTACCTGACCTGAGTCCGGTAGAATAGTAACTGAGCCCCACCCGAACCCAACATGTATTCGGTTTTTTATGTCTTAGCCCGACCTGATCCCCTTGCAGTTAATGCAAGATGAAGCAAATCGAAATGCCTCCATTCTGTCAATTTCCCTGCATGGTTTTCCAGTAGTTTAAAACTTCCACGATGACAAATTTAGTTTGACGTCCTCCATCCTTTGCTAGGCTACATGAATATTTACCACTTGCATGTTGTCACTTAAAAAACAAACCCCAGTACTGAACAGGAAGCACTACGTCACATAGGCCTAGCCAAGCTGATGTGACCGAACCCAACCTGAGCCCGAACATCATTTATACATTTTTGTCCTAACTCGGCCCTTTGAGTACAATGTGCCAATCCCGAATCCTGTGTGTTTTTGTTTGCTGCATTCTTCTCCTTCTCCTCAGACTCTGGTTCCTGTGGCCAGAAGAGGCCAGCACTCGCAACAAGCGCAGCAGGAACCGCTGTGGCTGCCTTGGAGGCTGCAGGTTCTTCGGAGGGACCAACATGGGCCTGGACTTCTTCAAGCTTGAAGAGATGACGCCCTCCTCCTCATCTGCATTCTCTTCTTCCAGCACTGATTCAGACATGTCTTATGGCCAGTCTTTGCTACAGCCGGGGGAATGGATTATTACCAAGGAAACACCCAAAGTGGATGGTATGGTTTTGCAAAGATGAAATATACATTTCCTGATATGCTTGAGTAAAAGTAACAATAGTTAAAAAGCTAATCTTTCCATACAGGGACCCCTCGGAGTACAACTGCAGAACTTTGTTTATCTAGGGTTTCTTTACATGATAATTTTTTAATTATATGGTAATATATTGAGCTTTTTATCTTTATCTTGTTTGCCTAATCAGTGATCTTAGAAGTAAGTGTGACTAGCTCACTATGAAATACAGAATATATGTATTTGGTGCAAAATACTCAATGTAAAATCTGGAAGTATCAACAGTTACTAAAACAAATGTTTGTTTTTTCAGGGAGAGTTGTAGGACTGAAGACAGACACACACTCACCGTGCCTGCCTCCTGAGCTGCCTGAGCGGCGTGGTCAGCAGCACCTAAGTCTCCAGGTGCCTCAACGCTCCCACAGCTCCGCCTCCTCCTCTGAAGACAATAGTTCCTCTAGTGCCGCGTTGCCCCTGCTGGCCGGAGAGAGGGACACTCCCTCGCCAAGCACAGAGGAAGGCATGCTCCCCATGAACGGCAAAAGCCCTGCTGAGTAAGATCCAAAATGACAATGTGTTTGAATTGTTGTCTAAATACTGTGTTTACTGTTACTCTTGAAATATAATCATTCAATTTAAATGTCCACACAATAGTTTTCAAATGTAGTTTTCTCCTTTTTCTGTGCAGCACCCTAGGGGAGGTCCCTGAGGTCTCTCCAGTCTCACCCAACAGCTCCCAGGACCGCTCCTCAGTGCGTTCACCCCTCTGCTCCCCTCTCAAGCACCAGTCCTCCGTCCACTCAGGTCGACTGGGCAGCACCAAGAGCCTGTCAGCTGCCGTCTTCACTGACAAGCCTCCACCAGTTCTGTCTGGAGGCGTCCAGTTCAGCAGTGAGGTTTCCCGCAGCGACGAGAATGTCCTGGATTCACCCCGTCAGCGTAGGAGCTACGGCTCATTTCCCTTCACGCCTTCAGCCGACTCTAACACCTTCCACCAGTACCGCTCTGCAGACTCCAGCATGTCTGTGGCCGACAGCGAGGCCTACTTCTCCGCTGCTGAGGACTTTGAGCCAATTAGCAGTGCTGATGAGGGTCCAGGGACATACCCAGGCCGAAAGAAGAAGAGGAGGCAGCAGATGCAGCAACCACAGCAGCCCCCATATCACATGGAGAACTACAGGTCAGCTTAGATCATAATGTATTTAAGAAAATGGGGTGTGGAATATTGTGCAAGTGAAACTTTCAAAAGTTCTCAAAGTTACAGGGTTTGAAAATTGGAGAGGAGACTGTGGGTGGTCAGATCAAGTACAAGGTTAAGTGCGGGATTAAGGAGATGGAGTCTGAACAGCTCACAGCAATATCAAAGAGTCTGTCTTTTCTCATCTGTAAGAGCAGAATTAATGACCAGTGATCTTGCCAGATTGCTTGAAGTTATTCCCTTTTAAATAATGTTAAAGGGGTCATTGTGAAAGATTCTTGATATATGATTTACATTTTAAGACTTTAAGGTAAGAAGAAGTGAAGTTTGTTCTTAAGTGTCTCCAATTGGTCATTTCCCATTTAGGGATTAAGTGTGAAATTTCTATGGTATTATTATGATATTAAAAAAATCAACATTTCAATATTTTCCAAAAACATATTCTCCATGTTTAACTCCATTTGGCAGAACAATAGAATGTATGTTTAGTCTTTTGAAAACAAAACTAATGTATTGGAGTTACTGTAACAGCAACGTCTTTAACACGTGAAAAACAGGCAGTAAACAATTATGTCCAATTACTTTCTGATGACTCACACCAACGTCTTAGCAGTGATTGTAAAATGTCTTTATGGCACAATATGCGGGAATACATTAATGGTGTTGTGACATTTTTATGTTTAATACCCAACGAGAATTGCATTTCATTGCGTTAATCAACCTGTCCGAAGCTAAACACGTTGCAGCTTTTAATTTATTACTTGAATTCGACCATGCAAGGGCGAATGTGATCTAGAAGGGTTGGATCAAATGAGATGTTTGATCCGTGGGCAGCCACTTACTACTGGTGTGTTTTGTCAAATTGGATTTCATTCTTTGTTCTGCAACTACTGTGTAATTTTTCTGTTGCCCGAAATGTTCTCACATTGATTTCAACACGCTTTTTGATTGATATCACCTCCACATAAACGCAAATAATCAATTTAGTCTCATGAAAGCTTTCAGTTGGCACGGCCTCTGGAAACATGAGGCTAAATTCGAGCACATAAAACTATACACAGGATGTGACATTACTGCAGCTCTATTGCCATTAAGAGTGAAATATGCAGCTAAATTATGAAACAGAGCACTTAGTGACAGTAACAGAAGTGTCACTCAAGTGCAACAAAAGGCCATTTGCCACCAAAATGTCACCCATGCTTTTATTTTTTTGGTTATAACTGGTCACACCATGACATTATCATCTGATGCCTCCCCCAGCCGGAGCTCCATCTACCACAGTGTTGAGGGTCCCCTCACCTATGTTCTCAATGGGGAGGTGATCACTGAGCCCCGTCCACTGCCCCTTCCCCCAACACTGCCCCCACTGCCGCCACAGCCCCTGCCCAGCCACACATCCCAGGCCTCCTTCGTGTCAGCCCTGGCCATGGAGGAGGAGAGCTCAGTGGATACGGAGAAGACGGCTGAACCCGGCCTCGTAACCCGCCAGCCCCATGTCATGGCATGCTACCAGAGTTACCTAGCCCACTACCAGGTAAAGTACTTCACCTTAGTCCATATACTGTATGTGCAAATCCTGGGTCCATCAATGGTTGAAACAAGTACTTGTATCATGCTGTCTTGATACATCTTGAAATCCTGTCTTACAACAAAATACAGTATAAGCTAAGCATGAAACTGTGTTTTTGTCCAATTTTAAACACCCTTTACCTCACCTCTGCCAGGTCTCAAATTGGTCTGTCAAGCAGCCTACCAATAAGAGGACCTCAAAGTCTTCTCTACACCGCCCCCTAGATTTGGACACACCCACCAGTGAGGAGAGCTCTGCCTCCTTTGACCAGCTCTCTGTCCCCAGCTTTAAGGTCTTTGACTAATCACTAACAGTCTTTCTCTTTGGTTACTAGCTCCTTCAGCATGTAATACCATAGTTAAACTTGAAAATGTTTTGGCTGTTAAAATGGTTAAGTTGTGTGTGTCCATCATTAACACACCCAGAACACCAGCTTTGGGATGTAACATTTTCTTTTACATTACAGGTAATAAAGCAGGGCCTCTCAGCCAGTTCTCTACTAGACAGAGGACTTGAACTGATGGGAGCGAACAACAGGTATTTAAGCAACATTGTTCACACATCAAGTGTCTTTTTTTTTTTTTTTGTATTTGTATATCTCTGTATACTCACCAGCACCCAAGTGGTGTGTTACTTCACACCGTGCTTTAGGAGCAACTTGAGATTGCCTGTTTGTGACTCCACAGTACACCATACACCCCACTGGATAAGAGAGCCATGGAGAACACAGATGAGGACACAACGACCGATGACTGGACGCTGGAGCAGCCATTAGCTCAGACCAGGACCACTGCCATAGTGGAGGTGAAGGGAGCCGTCAATGTGGTGCTCACGCCTCTTGTGGCTGAATCCCTGGACAGGTAGTAACTATCCCTCATGTAGATATATTTAATCTGTTTGTGTTGTCTAAGCTCTCTGTTTGTTTTTGATCTGCTTGTCATGGTGCTTCATTGACCACATCTCCCTTAGGTTTTCAATCTCAGATTGAAAAACCTGATTAGAAATATATAACAACTTTCTCACACTACACATTCTCATTTAAGGGTTATTTCTTAAATTAATATTTGACCTTAAGTCCTATACACCCTGCATCTTGGATCTAAAATTCCGCTGACAGTGCTTCAGAGTCTGGTCTCGGTCTTGGTTATCTCCCAGTGTGAATCTGTAGTTAGCCAAAGGCTAACAGTGCTGGGTTGACAATGGTCTTATAAGCATTTAGCTCTAGGCTTGTGCAGTGTGGAGATGGGTAACTGTATCTAGAAGGTTGAAGTACTGACATAGTAAATTTGATTATACTTGGAAAGGGCCATTTTTATATCTGGATCAGAAATGTTTTTGTTTTATTGTAGCTTTGTGTGTTTGTGTGTGTTTGGCCTCTTTCAGGTACATCGAATCTATGGTCCACTTTGCCAGTATCCGTCATCCTGCAGGCATTCTGGATGACCTGCACGAGAAAGTCCTCAATGAAGCCTATCAGATCAGCAAGTCCACAGTCACTGAGTCCGTAAGTACTACAGTGCACAGAACAGAGCAATATGGCCTGATATGGTAATGTTTATTTATCATGATAGAGCTTTTTGAATGTTGACATACAGCTTAAGTCTGTGTTTGTGGTTTGACTCTACTAACATTAGAGTAATTTGCCTCTCAAGTAAAGCTGTAGTTTATTTTGCTAGTGTCAATTGTGTCACTTTCAATTATTTATCAACAGTATGAAATAAGTAAGTCAGTTTTAAATGTTTTGAGATTTGACAAAAATCAGCTTCCCAATTTAAAAGTGGCTTTGTTGCCCAATGACTGATGTCCCACTGTTTTGGATCTGGATCCGCACAGAGCCAAACAGGAAAGCAGGAGCACAAGCTGTCCAAGACCGAGGGCACGACCCCTGGCTCACTCAACATCTCCCATGGCCAGACAGATCTGTCCGTCAAACCAGATAATGTGAAAATCAAGGGCCTCCAAGCCAACGTCTCCATCCCCAAGGTAAGACCCGTGACCCCGAATAATGAGGGGCCAGCAGTGTGCTCTGACCAAGAGCTTCAAGAGCAAGCACAGAATCATGAGCACTGCACTAGATCGCTTTACATTTACAGAATGAATATAATGCACTCTGCATTTGTGTAGAATGATGATGGTCGCTCAACTTATTAAGCTACATGTTTTTTTTTTGTTGAATATAAAAGCATAGATTAGAAAACAGTTTTGTTACCTCTATGAAATGTGTCCTATACTATCAAAACCAGTCAAGATTTTTATTTTTTATTTTTATTCCATTGAATGGAAGTATGTTTACACTTTTACACTACACTACAATTTTCTCATTTGTAACTATTGCGATATAGATTTTTCTGTTGCCCTCTGTATATATTCATGTAGAGAACTAACCCAAAAATCGTACATTGGGGGAAAAAATAGCCTCACACACAATATGACTGTGTATAATCCATTTATTAATGTATTCATCCCTGCGGCGCTATAATTTGTCTTTCTAATGAGCTTCTTGTGGACATCACTATTATTTATGTCCAAAGCATCTGATTAAGTTATTTTTTAGACAATATTTTACAGCACAGTGGAGTTTAGTTCTTTTTGTTTTGTTCTCTTTCCCTGCAGGTGAACTTTTGCCTCCTGCAGGCTTCTGTAGAGGAGGGGTCACCGTCTTCCTCCAATAAGTGCGTCACTCATGTGTCTCTAGTGGCGCTGTGCTTCGACAGGATTGCCACCCAGTTCAGAATGAACAGGTAACGCCTCGACTACTCCTTATGTTGTGTGTGTGTGTGTGTACAATAACGAAGCAAATTCACTTGTTTTTGTTTGGATGTCATTTTTTCAAGAGTATCATTCACTTTAGAACCAATTCAGTAGGGTGGTAATCTCTGGGAATTTGGGAATAATTAACTTAGATGTGTATCTAGTTTTTTCTCTGCTGAGAATACAAAATCAACAAATTGTACTTCTCTGAAGCACATTTTCTTCCTTCTTCTTTCAGGGGCATTGTAGAGGAGACACCCAACACCACAGAACATGGCCGACCATCGGTCATGTTGGATAAGTACGCCTCAGCCACCAAGATGCAGCCTCAGTCTTCTGGCTCTCTGCGCTCCAATGCCGGCATCGAGAAAGGCAAAGAGATTGCTGCCAGGCTCAACGTCCACCGTATCCACAGCCAGCTGCGAGGTCTCGACTCCACAGGTTGGTTCAGGGGATTGAAAGCCCTGTTTGATCCTTTGTGCCACGTTATGAAGTGGTTCACTGACCCACAACTTCTTTGTTACTATGCTGTCCGAGTTGTCACTAGACAATGTGCAAAGGTGCCCTTACTTGACCCTACAGTAATAAGCAAAAGTATTTTGACCCTTTGACTCCAAAGTTATTTTGAAATCCTCCCTTTTCAGATTATTTTGTTCTGCCCAAGCACTTTGCTGTCGAACTTAAAAAAAACTGCAGTGAAGTGTACAATAATGTGACATTTTCTAATAGTTGCCTTGCTTTTTCTCCTTTTTGTAGAAATCGGCACATGTGCCATCACAGCAATCCCTTTCGAAAAGTCCAAAGTGCTGTTTGGCCTGGAGGAATTGGAGGAATTTTCACTGGTGGATGAAACAGATTCCCAGGCCACAGCAGGCGATCTCAGCCGTTCAATGGCATCTCTTGAGAAATGGGGTTGGATCATGTTTGAATGTGGTATTGAGAACCTCACGGTAAAAGGTAAAACATCACAAACTCTCTGAACAGCAGTCACCACTTACACTGAGACCTAGGAATATGAAAAAAACAAGGATGAGTTGTACCAAGACGAATGTAGGAGAATTTGTGTACAGATCTATGAATGTATTACCTTTGTGTTACAGGGGGACGTCAGTCAGGAGCCATTCTTTACAATGCATTTGGTGTGATGGGACGCTCAGACACTGGGGGAAAGACGGGCATGTCTAAGTCCAATGGTTCGACTGGCTCTCAGACGGGCAGTGGTTACAGCACTGACGTCTCTGATGACAATCTGCCTCATGATGCGATCAGCCCGGCCTCCGATGCCAATGAACACTCTGACTCAGACGACCAGGTGACATACTGAGAAATACTCTCTATGCTACTGTGAAGTGGCTTAAAAATGCATGTCCCTGCCTACTGCCAGGCTTTGATTCAGATTTGAGTAATTGTCTTGCTCACGCAAATTAGTTGTGTTTCAGATGTGTATCAAAAAAATGACACTGGTAATTTTAAATTATCAGGTTGAGCCCGATTTGTTTATTTAATGATCTCCATTAGAAGCACATGGGTGTGCCTCTAGACTTCCTGGGATGCAACATAGAAATACAATACAGACATAAAATAAGAAAGTACAGACATATTAAGGTATAAAAACAGTAAAGAAAACTAAGATGATCAGATTGGGAAGAAATAAATTAAAGTAATCAAAGTAAGAAAGATCCACTCTGATCTTGAAAATAATCGCTCATGGCAAATCAAAGCTGTAAAACTGGCTGAAAGGGTTGTGTTGTGGCTCCAGTCAAAGAGGATAGCAGTAAATACTGAAACGCATTCCTACCAGCCAGTCTCATCCACCATTTAAACCCTGTTCTCTTGTGTTGTGCAGGATGAAGGGGTGGAGTCAGATGACCTGAAGAAAGACCTCCCCCTCATGCCCCCACCTCCTGACTCCAGCAGCATGAAGCTGACCATCAGGGAGATCTGGTTCAGTTTTGCTGCTCCCACTAATGTGCGATCACCTTCACAAGCCATCTCCAGGTAAGACTCCACTGACATAAGATAAGATAAGATAAACTTTATTGATCCCACAGTGGGGAAAGTTCACCGTTACAGCACCTCAAAAGAAATAAACAGTAAAGCAAGAAAGAAAAAAATTAAATAGAAGCAATTAGATAAAAGAAACATTATATAGACAATACAATAAAACATAAATATCAAAACATAAATCCTTTCACGTGATTACAGTAAATCCATTATTTGTATATTTCTGGTATATTTCATCATGGCGCATTTTCAATAGATGTGGATATGGTGACGTTATGGGTCTCGCTAACTTTGCACTTGCCTTCAGGGAAAGGAGGATTCACGCAAAACAACATGTATTGGGGGCAAGCTGCACGAGCCTCCTCCAGCTTTCCAAATAAACAAGATTCTTACATGAATCATTTCAAACGCTTGTCTCTGAGTTTGACCAAGTAAACACAGAAACTAACCCCCTGTAATGTATGCTAACTGCATCTGCATCCAGTGCACATTCATGGGAAATAAGCCAGGTTGAAATATATATGGAATTTTCCTTTCAGTTCAGAAAAAAAGCCACCACATTTCACCGTCATCTGTACCATAAGCTCAGTAGTCATTGGCTTTGAGTGTCAGTGGTGTGAAGGCAATATTGGGTGAAAAGTACAATATTGTCTGCTGGAGAGGGTTTTTTTTATGAGAATGCTCTCTTGTGTGCCCCTGGCAACGGTTGTCAACTTTGCTGCTGATGCAGACCTGTCAGCCTCACAGAGTTTTATTATAACTTACTCAACATACTAAATGCACCTTTTACCTGGTGTTTGCAGTTGAGAATAAAGCAACAAAGATCAATTCTTAACCATCGTGAGGGAAAACAAGTTGTTAGATAGAACGTATATAGATTATTGATCAGTAGTTATTGAAAGGTGATAAAGATTCTCTGTTGTGTTTTAAAGGCAGTTGAATCTGCTCAGCACAGCCACTCCTGCCATTGGAGCCTGGTTGGTTCCCATCGACCAGCTCAAATCTTCTCTGCGCAAACTGGACATGGAGGGCACACTGCGTGTGTGTGCTGTTATGGGCTGCATCATGACAGAAGCTCTTGAGGTCAGCAGTGCATCTGTCGCCACAAACAAATTATCCCATGTGCAAAGAAATGTCCAGTATCCTCTGATTGCAATAAAATTAACATTTTATCAAACCAGCTTTTTTTATGAGCTTGTAAATGTAAAGGAGTCCAAACCCCAACATCTAGTTTTACTTGATTTTATGTGCACTGGATTCAGATTTTCCTTTTAGCTCTTTTTGTCTTTCCCCAACAGAAAAAGAGCATCCACATCCCCATCCGGAGCAAGTACAACCGCGTTACTAAACGAGCTCGCTACCTGCATGAGAATCCCTCCTGTATGCTTTGTAACATTCTTCACCGCTATCTGCAGCAGGCGGACTACTCTGTCATAGAGGAGGCTACCATGGTGAGTGAGAGGCCTCTCAGTCTCTTCTTTTTCATTGCATCCATTTTAGGAAATTCTCCAACTTGATCCTTTATAGTTAATTGGCTAGTAAAATGTATGTTATATGGTGTCATTCGGGTGAAAAAAAACCAGCCAATTACTTGAAGTGGTCTTAAGTGCTCTTGGCTCTTTATCACTATTTTAATTAATCCTTACCTGTGGCACTAATCAAGTTCTTTCCTCTTCTCCTTTTAATCCCAGAATGATGGGGTTCCAGCCCTTGTGACTCTGAAGAAGGGTCTTGTTGCTCTGGCCAGACAGTGGATGAAATTTATTGTGGTAACTCAGGGCTTCAAAGCTATTGGTCTGATGAGGCCCAACCAGCTCACCAAACCTAAGGAGCCTCAGCAGCGCCTAGGTGAGACCATCATGGGCCTGGAGAACGGTGCTGCACTGCAGAGTGACACCAGCGCCGACGGAGCTGAATTTGAATTTGACGCAGGTGGGAACTTGCAGCTTTCAGTGTACTGATATTGTTTTGAACCCTCCTCCATGTGTTACCACAGATGCACTGTGAAACCCCTGATGGAAAGAAATACACTGTCATCATTTGTTAGTGCAAAGGCAATGTAGACATAAATTACATAGTATGAATCTTCACATTTGACTTTTAGAGCAGTCCTATGATTCTTCTCGGAGTTTTATTTTATGTAATTATTGTGAAGCCACAGTGAGTGAACACACCATGTTGCTGGAGGGAGCATGCAGTCGTCCCCCACCAAAAGAAGCAAACTCTGGTCCTGTCAGCGGAGTGGAGATTATGAGGAAACTGTCCAAGTCCCATACACACAACGAGTCTGCACTTAGGATAAAGGTACGTAGATCTACTGTATCTTTGCATGTCCCAGTTATCTGTTGTATATCCATATTGGGTTGCATGAGATTGTACAGGTGTACATGAGCAATCACATTTCTAGGGCTGCAACTTCCAACTTACTAAACCATATTAGTTTGACTGATTAGTCGATCGACACAAAATTAATCTGCAACAATTTTGATCAAATTAATCAAAGAAGAATTGCCAAAGGAAGAATCGCCAGAGTTTCAGTGGCCCCAGTTTCTCAAATTGTGAATATTTGCTAGGTTTCTTAGTCTTCTATGATAGTAAATTTAATACCTTTGCTATTTGGACTGTTGATCAGACAAAATAAGCTCAATGAAGATATCACCTTGGGTACTGGAAAACAGTTTTTTCATTATTCTTTGTTATTTCATTTCATTTTAAAACATTTAATCAGTAAATCGTAAAAAATAATCAGCAGATTTGCCTAATGAAAGTAATAATTAGTTGCAGCCCTCAAAAACACTGCAAACACGAACATTATGGAAATTGACATTTCACAGCAGACGCTGTGGTGTGAAGGTGATTCCACTGTTGGAAGGCCAGGAGGGATCAGAGCTGACGCTCAGTGTCCTCTCTCTGCCAAAACTGTAATGTGATTGTTTATACCATCTAAGTGTCTGTTGGGGTGATTCAGCTCTTTCATCAAAAAAAAATATTACCTCAACTTTGGACTATTTCTACAATGGATCGTCGCAGTCACTATGCATCCCATTCATCTTTGAAGTATAAAAACCCACAGGCAATGTGAACATGACCTTCTTTCAGTAATCTGTACATTTATCATACCCAGGGTTCCCATCCATACCAGTCGCTGAGCTACACCAGCGGTGACACAGCAGCTGACTCACCCGCCCATGTGAGCCGCACAGGCATGCCAGCCAAGGACAGCCCCAGGAAGGAGAGCCTCCTGAGCAATCTGACGGGCAGCTTTCGGAGTCTGCACAACCTGCTGGAGGGCATGCCCCAGAGGAATGATCCATCTGCCACCGCTGCAGCCAAGAGCAGCTCCCTCACTCGCACAGGTACTCATGCGCGGACCACTGCTCTGTTGAACTGCTGCTAACCACAGTATGTGGAAGGTTCTGGTAACAACAGAATACTGTGTTAACTTGATTTTTATCACATCATGTTAAAATGTACTTGTCATTTTTGCTGCAAGGCTGACCTCTACTGTTCAATAGTGTGAATAATAACAATGCACAAAGTGAACCAGTATATGGAGTCAGTTTGACTTGTTGTCTTTGTCATAACTTTTATAATCGCCAAATTTAAATTTACCTTTACCACCATGTGCCTCTATGATGCAAGATGTAAGGTCTTCTTGAACAGCAGTCCGTATCTGTGTGACTTTTCTTTTTTGTAATCTCTTTCTTTATGTAACGTGCTCTCACTCTCTTTCTTCTGGGGGTCCAGGAAACAGCTTAGGGACAGACATGCTGACTGAGCACCCACTGCTGTCAGAGCCCTCCTCTGTCAGCTTTTACAACTGGATGTCCAATGCTGTGGGCAACAGGACCGGGGCTGGAACCCAGGACTCCCCGGCTAACCGCACCCAGCACAACAGCCTGCAGACAGGTCAGGCACCGTGGACTCAGGGTTTGCCTTGGATGTTTTCCACTTGTCAAATCCTCATTGTCTTTATGAAAAATCTAATTTTCATACAGAAAATCCCTTAATATTTGGATGAGGCCTCCAGTTCATTAACATGAACTCATTTCTGTGGAACCTTGAGGGCAAAATTATTAATTCTTGTTCTATTATGAAAGGTTTAGTTAGAATTCACTTAAATGTCCACATAATGTTGCTGTTTTACTAGACCCGCTGGATTCTCCTGGCAACCACTACCAGTACCAACCACTGCCAACAACTAACAGTCCAGAAGGAGGTCAGGGATTGTTGCTCAGTGTTGTGCTGATGGTGTTGGTGAACTAACTAGCTAGCAGTTAGTTTGTTCCCCTTTGTTAGTTAACTGGTAATACTGTAGTTGCCTAGACCTTTGTGTCCATCCTGCAGGAAAACCTTGTTGGTGTGTAAATAAGACAAAATAACCTTCATTCATGCTGGAGGGAAATGGTAAATGGTAAATGGACTCTTTCTTATATAGCGCTTTTCAACCGAAACGGTTCCTAAAGCGCTGTAACAGTAATATAAGCTAGAACAGTAGTCTAATTGGTTAACAGCGAGGAGTGGGCAAGGCGCACCATTGAATACCTGTCTGACTGTGAGCTTCACAAAAGGAGGAGTGCTATGACCCAATGTGAGGAAGCAGTTTATCAGAAGCCACCACCCTTTTGCCCCCGTAACGTGGCCAGGTACTGAACTGCGTGCTGACTACTGGTGAGGGAGTTGGCTTAGATGACTTGTGTCAAGGCATTGTGAAAAGCTACCATGACGCTGGGGAACCTGAGCCACATGTCATTTATGTTGACCGAGATTGCTGCAGTGAGACAGGTGTGTGATCTTCAAAGTGTTTGTGTAGTAATAAAACAATAAGCATCCACGCTTAGCTCTCCCAATAAATCAAAACTTCACCACAAAATCTGATTCCCAGGTCCTTCGTCATGTGTCTCTCACCTACACAGAGTATTTCCTGAGTGCTTCCTCAGGTCTCTCCCCAGCACAGAGTACTGATTCCCAGGTCCTTTGTCAGGTGTCTCTCCCCTACACAGAGTATTTCCTGAGTGCTTCCTCAGGTCTCTCCCCATCACAGAACACTGATTTCCTAAGTCCTTCGTCAGGTGTCTCTCCCCAGTAGAGTACTGGGGTGCTTCATCAGGTCTCTCCTTTGCACAGAGTACTGGGGTAGTTCATCAGGTCTCTCCCCAGTGCAGAGTACTGATTTTCCAGGTGCTTCTTCAGGTCTCTCCCCATAACAGAACACTGATTTCCCAGGTCCTTCGTCAGTTGTCTCTCCCCAGCAGAGTACTGGGGTGCTTCATCAGGTCTCTACCCTGTACAGAGTACTGATTTCCCAAGTCCTTCATCAGGTCTCTCCCCATCACAGAACACTGATTTCCCAGGTCCTTCGTCAGGTGTCTCTCCCCAGCAGAGTACTGATTTCCTAGGTCCTTCATCAGGTCTCTCCCCAGCACAGAATACCGATTTCCAAGGTACTTCGTCTGATGTCTCTCCCCTACACAGAGTACTGATTTCCTGAGTGCTTCCTCAGGTCTCTCCCCAGCACAGAGTACTAATTTCCCAGGTGCTTCATCAGGTGTCTCTCCCCAGCAGAGTACTGATTTCCTGGGTGCTTCCTCAGGTCTCTCCCCATCACAGAACACTGATTTTGCATGATACAGGAAAACTAAAGAGGCCTTAAAACACAGAGATCACATAAAGCATGTCCTCATGATTTCAGCATCATCCTCATTAGGTATTCATCAGATTTAAATGAGTGGAGGAGTTGGTGTAAAAGCTGCCTGGGCAAATGTTCTTGATGCCATGACGACCATTAACACTAGTCAGAGGGCGCTGATGGGAGTCATCAGAGTGACACGACTTGAGATGTGAAATGGAAATGTATACATTAACCTCTATTCCTACATGAAAAAGGATTCGTACAAGGAAGATCAAAGTTTGCTGCAACGGCTGGGAATCAAACCCAGGTCAACTGCTTGGAAGGCAGCTATGCTCACCACGCTCATCTTCTGAGGCTGGAGTTGAAGATGAAGATATGGTAAGTGTCAGTGTGATCAATTTTGAATATATGCACACATATTTTATGAAATCCACCGCATGAAGTGAAGAAGCTTTTACATTGCTATTTTCTAAACTATTTCATTTGCAATAGGCTGTTGATGACCAGAATGTTCCTGGATACCAGCACGTGGACAGACTTAGTGGAGCTTCGGGATTAGACCTCTCTCTGTCTCGCAACCAGCAGGGGAGCACAATTATAGCACTGTGGGAGAGGCTGGATGAAGGGGACAAGCAACTTGTGGTTATTTGACGCAAGACATCAGAAGAGACTTTCGAGTGGACGGTTCAGAACACTGAAGAAGCCCTCAAAAACGCCTGATGTGGAGAGCGCCACCCGTTGCATGTTAGGCGCGACTGCTGTCGGTTGGTGGTTCTCCACCCGAGCCCAGTCAGAAAAGGCAAGAGGGCCGATTCATACTGGTGAGGAACTTCCTCAAGATTAGGCAGCTTTTAGTTGGTAACGCAGGTAACACAGACTTCAAGGACATCTGTTAATTCTCAGTGTATCAGGGAGGACGAGATCATTTTTCTGGGAGAAACTGTTCTTATTGTTCCAAAGAGGGTTGTTATAACGGAGCCATGTTATTGTTGACATGTAAACGACTACAAACTAAAGGAAACTTGCCTCCGACGAGGATGA